>RJWJ010002795.1:0-94734 GCA_004363605.1 Indri indri | reverse complement strand
AGGGGATGGGTATATTCACACCTAATTGGTGTGGTGCGCACCGTCTGGGGGATGGACACGCTTGAAGCTCTGACACGGGTGGTGCAAAGGCAATATATGTAACCTAAACGTTTGTACCCCTGTAATATTCTGAAATAAAAAAAATAAAATTTAAAAATTTTAAAAATTAAAAAAAAAAAAGAAGCAGTCAGTCAGGGTGAAGGCAGACAGGAATCAGGAGCCAGGCTGCTGGAGTCCAAATCTTGCCACTACCAGATGTGTGACCTTGGGTAACTACTTAACCTCTCTAGACCTCAGTTGTCTTATCTGTAAAGGAAAAATAATAGCACCAATTTGATAGAGTTATTCTGAGGAATAGATGAGTCAACAGGCATAAAGTGCTTAGAACTGTACCTACCACATAAATGCAACATGTTTATTACTATTACTATAAGAGTACTGTTGTTGTTGTTGTTGTTGTGTGGATGAGGTGAGCTTCTTGGCCAAGAGCTGACTCCCACAAACCACTGGTAGGAACACGGATGGCCACAGTCTTTCCAGAAGACAAACAGGCTGCATGTGTCCATGGCCTTAAAAATGTGCACACATTTTGACCCAGCAATCTTATTCTAGAAATCTTCCAAAGAAAGTAATCATGGATATGCATAAAGATTTAACTTCATTTAAAACAGTGAAAAATTGGGAACAATTTAAGTGTCCAATAACAAGGAATTGTTTGGGGGGGGGTAAACTGTACATCTATATGATTAAATGTTATGCAATGTATACATTTATCAACATGAAAAGTTATTTACAACTGATGAGATTTATAAAGGGTTAAAAATGAATAATGTGATCTCATTTGAATAAAAGAACTAATCCCTAGTTGTTCACAGTGAGTACCTTTGAATGGTAAGATTATACATGTTTTATTCCTTTCATTTTTCTGTGTTGCTCAGAAATTTCTTATTTTTCATTGTATGTATGTATTCCTTGCATAACTTTAAAAATTGAAAATTTCCAAAATAAAGAAACAGCAGGTGTTTTCAAAAGAAACCATCAAGAAAGTAAAAGGACAACTCACAGATTGGGAGACAACACTTGCAAATCATATGTCTGATATGGGATTTGTGTCCAGAATATGCAGAGAACTCACAACTGAGTAATAAAAAGACAAATAACCCAATTCTAAAATGGGCAATGGATTTAAACAGACATCCCTCCAAAGAAGAAATACAAATGGCCCATAAGCACATGAAAAGATGCGTAACATTACCGGCCAAATCAAAAAGCACACACCTCACTAGGATGGCTATAATCAAAAAGTTAGACAATAACAAGTGTCGATGAAGATGCGAAGAAACTGGAACCCTGTACACCGCTAGCAGAGATGGACAATGGCACAGGTGCTTTGAAAAACAGTCTGGCAGTTCCTCAGAAAGTTAAACAGAGTTATCATATGACCCAGCAATTCCATGCCTAGAGAAATAAAAACTTATGTCCACACAAAAACTTGTACATGAATGTTCAAAGCAGCATTATTTGTAATAGCCAAAAAGTGGAAACACTCAAATATTCATCAACTGATGAATGGACAGAGAACATGTACGGTAGCCTTATGATGGCATATTATTAATATTTGATAATAAAGAGGAATGAAGAACTTATATGTGTTACCACATGGATGAAGCTCGAAAACATATGCAAAGCAAAAAAAGTTAATTGTAGAAGAGCACATATCATCTGATTCCATTTATATGAAATTGTTGAGAATGGGCAAATCTATAGGGACAGAAAGCAGTACAGTGGTTGCCCAGGGCTGGGAGCCTTTGGGAGGGAATGGGGGATGACTGCGCTTGAGTACAGGGTTTCTTTTTGGAGTGATGAAAATATTCTAAAATGGATTATGGTGATGGTTGCACAACTCTGTTAATATGCTAAAAAAAATTGAATTGTGTTCGAGACCAGCCTGAGCAAGAGTGAGACCCCGTCTCTACCAAAAATAGAAAGAAATTAATTGGACAGCTAAAAATATATATAGAAAAAATTAGCCGGGCATGGTGGCGCATGCCTGTAGTCCCAGCTACTCGGGAGGCTGAGACAGTAGGATTGCTTGAGCCCAGGAGTTTGAGGTTGCTGTGAGCTAGGCTGACACCACGGCACTCGCCTCACGCAAGAGAGTGAGACTCTGTTTCAAAAAAAAAAAAACTGAATTGTGTAGTTTAAATAAGAACTTGCATTTATATGGATTATCTCAATAAAGATGTTAAAATAAAAAAGAACAAATGATCAAATACAAGCACATAACATCAAACCATAGAAGGGTTTATTTCTAAGGAAATAAGAGTTAAAGTCTTTTTATCAATGGCACAAGCAATGGACCACGAAACAGGACCTACATCTTACCACACTCGGTTTTCCCCAAAAGACTCTGGGCTGCGATTCCCTCCCCCCTCAAAGTTCCAGATGACTCTGGTGGCTGGTTCTCTGGGAGCAGACACACGGGGGCTAGGAAGAAGGGCCAGTGACCCTCCCAACCTCCTGGTCCCACCAGCTGGCCTGCTGCCCCATGACCCTTTAAGCCCATTTTCTTCCTGCCTCTCACAGGTAAACCCTCTTCTAATCAATCGCCTGCACCTTTGACAATTATAATTATAATTATATATGCGGCAGAATCATAATTTACACATCAACTTTTTTTTTTTTTTTTTTTTGCCTGTACAGTTCTGTGTTTACCCCTTTGCTCTTCCCTACTTCAAAATTCCCTTGCACTTCTCTTGCTCCATGGCACTCCTGGCCAACCCAACCTAGGGTCAAATCCAGCTCTCCCCTGCTGCACATCAGCACCCACTACCCACCCACCCAAACGTTGCCGGAGGAGAGCATGGGCCCAGCTGCCTGCTTTGCCACAGCCTCGAGGGGCCCAGTGCCATCCATCAGTCCACTCCATCTCCTTTTCCTGGCCCACCTCTCCATGGACCTCTAATACCGCCCCCCCAGCCTCACTCTCAGCCAGTGACCTGCTTCCTCTTTCTCTTAGAAAACAGAAGCATCAGAAGAGACCTTCCACGAGCCCCCACCAGCACTGCGCATGTGCTGCCTTCCCTCCTCCTCCCTGCGGGTGATCCGCTCGCACCCAACCCCAGGCCAACCCTGCACTCGTGCCCTGGACTCCAGCCTCTGGTCCATTCAGGGCCAGCATTCCATGATTCTCTCCACTCTCTCCTACATCGTCAAACCTATAACTGGGCCAGTCCTATCAGCTTTCAAACATGGGACACCAGTTCCCCACCATTAAAAAAATATATACATGCATACACACACACACACACACACACACACACACGCATACACACACATGTATCTGACCACACTTTCCCTTTTGGCTTCCACCTTATTATCTTCTCCCCCTTACAGAAAAACTTCTAGAAAGAGTTGTCTACACTTGTCTCTAATTTGTGTCTTTTCCATTCTCTCTCCTCCCCCAAAACACACTTGTCAGGGTCGCCAATGACACAGGTGTCAAAAATAAATCTAAGAGCAGTATGTGGCAGAGGCGATCACTCCTGTGTCTTCCCCTTGCCTTGCGGAGCTCCCCACTGTCCTGAACACCACAGTGTGGTCCTCCCACCTCACTGGCCACACCTTCTCGTCTTCTCTGTGGATTCCTCCCTGTCACTGGTGCTTTGGTCATCTGAGTGCCCCAGGAGCCAGTGCTTGGACCTCTTTTCCTGTCTACCCACTCTCACTCCATTGAAGTTCTCCCTGGGTATCACATCTTTAAATAACATATTTGTCGATGGCTCCCACATTGAGCCCTCTCCAGCCTGGATGAACCCCTGAACTCTAGCTGCCTGTGTGACACCTCCGAGTGGACATCTGCTAAGCTTCTCAAATGTACCATGTCCAGATTCCTATTCCTGAACATCCCCTGCCCAGACTGCTCCTTGCACCGTCTTCCTCATACAAATAAATGGCAACTTCTTCCTTCCAAATGCTCGAGCCAAAAACTTTATAGTCACTTTTGACTCCTCTTCCTCATGCTCTATGTCCGATCCATCGGTAACTCCTGTTGGCTCCACCTTCAGTACTGATTCAGAACCAGACCCCTTCTCCCCATCACTGCCCCCCGGTCCAGCCCCTACCACCCCACACTGGATTCCTGCAGCAGTCTCCTCCCTGGCCTCCCCGCTTCACCCTCGCCACCCCCTGCCCCACATACATTCCCAGCCCTACAGCCATGGACATCAGATCATGTCGCCCTCTTGCAAATCCCTCCAATTATTTGTCAGTTCACCCCAAATAAAGCTAAAGTCCTTACGACAATCTCTAAAGTCTCTCGTGACCAGACCCCCACACCTCCCTGTCCTCGCATCCTTCTGCTTTCTTCCTCATTCACACATTCATTCCTCATTCCTCCAGCTACACTGGCCTTCCTGGTCCTGAACACTCCCAGCACTTTCATGCCCTTCCCCTGGCAGGAACTCTATTCCTCCCGATGGGTCCTTTGGCCACGTCCTTACCGCCTTCAAGTCTTGATCCCAGTGCAACCTCTCAGTCTTACCCTCAATATTCACCATATTTTAAATCACAACCCCCCTCCCAGCAATTCCTATGCCCCCTTCCTTGCTTTTTCTCCGTAGCAATTATCCCCATCTGACATTCCATAGATTTTTCTTAGGCATTTGTTTATTATGTCTCCTTCCCCATGAGGACAGAGCCCTTTATCTTTTGCAACACTCATATCCCCAATATTTAGAACACTGCCTGGCACATATTTGCCATTCAGTCAATATTTGATGGCTATATGCATGCCTAAACAGCAGAGTGGGTAGGAGAGCTGATCCTCGGCTTGTACGTTTGCAAAGACAGACAACGTGCCATTAAAAAAAAATAATAAGTTTAAAAGAATGTTTTATCCAACCAGTTTTCCCCCATCATAGGCAAAGGAGATGAAAGTGCACAAAGGGTGAGGAAGAAATAACTAGAGACGTGCAGTGGTTCCATAAGGCATCCCACACCCTGCCCCCCAGCTTGACTCCTGAGTGTTTACGGAAGAGACCCCTCCCTAACTCTGGGGATCCGGTAAGCAGCAGCCACCCAGAATGTGCCAGAGGAACTGGGAGGCTGCACTGAAGATAATTGAAGATAATTGAAGATGGCTGCATGGGCATCATGGGAGAGAGAGCCTAAGGGAGCCCTTGGCATTTCCTCTGACCCCAGAATGCCATGGAAGAGCCGTTCAATTGTATCACACTCCCCAGAAGGTCTTGAAAGTTAGTTGAGAGAGAGAGAGAGAGCGCGCACGCCAGGAAACGTGGAAGGATCTTGGGGCTGAGATGAGAAGAGGCTGTCAGCAATGAAATGTGTTTCTAAGATGCAATATGGTCTGTGCACCCAGAAATCAGTAGGTCTACAAATGCCAGGGTGGACACGTACTGGTGACCAGAGATCCCTCCCTGTAGAGGTCATGACATTATGGAAGCCCAACCCAGGATTTAGCTGCCTCTCGGGGCTGAGGAGGAGGGAAAAAAGCCCAAACTGACTAAGTTTAAACCTAAAATGTTGAAGATTACCAAGACTTTTCTGTCATCAGGAAAAATGTGAGCTCACAGGAGAGATAAAGTTAACTTACAGAAAATTAAAGTTATATTTTTAACACACTCATGGATGTGACTTGAAAATATCATTCCTGCTATTTCGCTAATCTGGCTTCTGATGGAGTTATTTCAAGCCCGCTTCTTCCTTCTCTTCTCCAGGAAGTCCAAGAATAAGTTAGCACACCCATAAGAACGAGCCCCGCAAAAAACAGGACAGCTCTTCCATGTCTTAATCCAGACGTGCCAAAGCCAACCAACCCTCTGATCTTAGTGGAATCCCATACTCCAAAGCTCCAAAAGGGAAATGGTGGTATGTTCTCTAATTCCACGTGTGTTTTTTTACTTCATTTTGCAATAGCTAAGCCTCCAGTCTTGGAACATGGCAAGGAGGAGAAAGAAATGCAAAAGGCTTGATTTTTGAAGTGTCATCTCAGGCTTTAACAAGAAGTCTGGCCATTAAAACTTTATTCCCCCATGGCCAAGGTTCAAGGCCGTTCATTGTTCAGTCAGCCAATCCAATTAGTCTGATCGAGGCGCGGACTGGAAGCCTCTCCAATTTCAGCTAATAGCCAACATGCAATTCTTGAGCAACCAGAGCAATGTAACAGAGACATGTCTCTCCATGCTTGATCCAGTCTAATGGACACCTTAATCCCTCCAAAGACCCAAATCAGTCTGGTGCATTCCAAACATTTAATTTATTATCTATCATTCAGTGGGACTAACACATTTCATGAATATGGATAACAAAACTGGCAAAAATAATTCTAACTCTTCCTTTCCGTGAAGTCAGGAAGAGGGGGTTGGGGGAAGGGACAGAACTTGTGTTCTCTCCCCAGGATGACCACTTGAATCAAAGAGGGAAGTTTCTGGTCAATCTCATTTATCTCCAGGGTCATAATGTTAAACTTTGGGTCACTACATAGAACTACACATTCAACTCTTTAAAAGGCACTCCATTATTTTTTATGATTTTAAGCAGGCCTGCATTGCCTGTGTCAACTCAGAGGTAGACATCCTAGACTGTGTTGAAAGTAATTTCTCTCATAGCACAAATCATTATTGTCAAGATAATAATAATAAGACCATTCAACACAGGGGTTACTGTGAGGTTCTGAGTTGAAGTCTGTAGACATATTCTGTAACCTGTAAAGTTTACCATGATAAATGCTTTTGTTAATATTGCCAACATCATCAGTTTGATCCCTAATATCGCTACCCCACACCTCAACATCTGCATAACTGGAATAATGATATTATGTGATGATTCCTCTAATTCCTTAATTAATGTCCTGAGATTTAAGAAACTGAGACTATTTGCTCATGCACACACAAATACAAACATGTATGTAACATAAAAGTATTCATGCCTCATGTAGACCAGACAAACGGCCAGACCTGCAAATACCTTGACTTCGAACCTACCCTAGTTCATGCATACTAAACCACTCACATCCCCCAAAACTGTGCAGACATATGCCCACAGCCAGCCACCATGTTGATTCAGCAGAACTCTACATACCCATAATAAAAATCCCTTAATTATTTCCACAAGTGGAACACTGGGCTTGTCAACCTCTTGTTGACACTCCCTGTAGTCCAACTTCCTTGCCTGTCAAAGGGATCATTACTCTGCTTACTCTGACTTCAAACTGGATCAACAGAGGTGGGAGGGAAGGGAAGACCTTTAACCAAAGTATTGAATTACTCCCAAACACCTAGTTAATAAGTTGCCCTAAAATCTAGGAAAGTCAAGCAGATAGTGAGGGGACCTGATCATTTGACTCTTGGCCTGTTCCAGATGGGGAACCCACATGGGGTGGGGGACCTTGGGAAACCTCAGCTTGTTGGGTCTTTCCCAACTCAGGAGCCTAAGATGGACACTTGGGCAATGACTTGGTTCTCCCGGGGCAGCGTGACCACATATACTCATGTGGAAAGCCTGCAGGAATGGCATCTATCCAGTAGGTTGAATAAGGAAGATTCCATCAGAGTCTTCAAAACTATTCAGAAAGCAATGAAACATCACTAATTCAAAATCTATGATGATTCCAACAGGGCCTGGGCAAAAGCGTACCCTACCCTTCATTCTGCCTATGTAGACAGTTTTGCTTAACAAGAGTTCCAACAATCTACTTAAGATAAAAACTATTTTTGAAGGCCTTCCCAGGACTTCAGAAGCATTCATCAAACTACATACGCTAATATTAGCCATCTTAAATTCAATTTAAAAAGGATTTGGGGGGAGCCTACTATGTGCCAAAGTCAATCTACTTTCTAGTTACTGTGTGCATTTTCATACACAAAATCGCATTACTTCTCAAATATTTTATGTTTTGAACTTGTTACTAGTTCACTCTGATTTCCCCAAGCCTCAGTTATTGCAAAGAAGAGTTAAAGACACTCGGTGGCTCAATAAGCTTCACCAAGTAGCGGGGTGGGGTGTTCAGCAGTGAGTGCCACACCAAGTTCTAAGTACTATTTTGGCCCAAGCTAGGGAGTAAATGGTGGCAGGACCAATAGGGATAGCAAGGCATTAAGTTAGACCTCAGAGAGAACTTCCAATGCTATAGATTTCCAAGAGAAGCTTAGAATATCCCTCTAGGAAAAGATGAACATTTTTCTCTGGATGGGAAAGCAGATCCCTCACGGACCAGGAGAAAAACCTCTCGGGGAATGGGGTAGGGGGGGTTCATGGTGGGGTGGGGCAGAGGCAAGGAGGGCTGCTTGGGGGAGCTGGGGCCTCCTCCTCCCTGATGGGGCCCTGGAGTTTGCCAGACAAGTTTCACCCAGGGCTGTCCCCGCTGCAGTGTGCATCGAGGGAGGAGGGGTGCACCCCCGAGGAGACCACAGGAATGCCAAGCAGGGGAAAGGCGCCCTGAGCCAAGGGCTCCGGCAACAAGGATCCAATATCGGAGGGTGACTCCAGCCCCCGTAACAGGAGAGACCGTGAAGTATGTGCTCTGCTTCCCAACCAGCAAACACAGCAAATAACCAATTACTCCAAATAGCTAACAGATTTCGGCTCCGATTTCCCTCCCCTCACCTCCCCTGTGCCTTCACTTGTCATTTGATGGGCGATTTGTATTTGCTCTGAGTAAATGAGAGAAAGAATGAGTCACAAAGGAAGGTCCAGATTACACCAGTGACGGGCATCAAACCTCCCTAATCAGAACTAATGGGAGAGGGGGGAGGCCAGGCTGCGCTGGCAACACATCTGAACAGGAGATGTTTTTAAAGAAGTACAGTTTTGCGACTTTCAAGCGCATACAGTAATTCTTGTTAAACCAATATTGCCAAATACATGTCCTTAGGAAACCTACTTTAAGGAGAAGATATGTATCTTCCTAATTAGCATATCTGATATGCACAAAAGTACAAGTAAAACCATGAACGTTGTTAAAGTTAAAATATTCCCCTTCAAACTCTCGAGTTCAGAGGTGCAACCATGAAGTTTGGAGACAAACTGCTTTGGACGCCTTCTGGAAATGCTTCCTCACTTGGGAGCCACACCCTGTAATTGATTCCTTTACGCAGAAAACCTTTGCTTCGAAATCTGGAGATAAATTGTTGTCAGTAGTCATGAGCTGCAATAAGGCATCCCCCCCCCCCAAAAAAAACTTGGAATTAAAGGAAATAGGGCTGCCTTTGGAGAATTAGACCATGAAATAACTACACAGTCGGTCAGTGCAAGGAGAGGCAAAATCACCTCAACAGGGAGGAATGTCTCCTACTCTAAGCTTTAGCCATAAGTGGGAAAGATGTATTAAGCTAGAGAAAGAATACGTCAGTGGAGAAAGGAATTGACCAGCACTGGAAGAACAGGCAAAGAGGAGTAAGGGTGGAACACTGGCAGGGAGAGGGTGCCTAGACTTAGGGACTAAAGCTGTCCCTACCGTTGGAGATGGATGCATCAGTCCACTTTGGTCAACTGCCACTAACTTTCAAATTACAGATCTAATTCTCCTCATTCTGATTTCTCACTCATCTCCAATCACAATTTACCTTTCCAATTGCCGAGCCTATACAAAGACCATGGGCTGGACCAGCGTCCAAGGTCACATGCCACAGGCAGGTATATTTCTCACTGTAAATTTAGGCATCCAGCCCTGAGAAAATTGACCCATTCAGTGTCTGAACCCACAAGTTAAGAATTCACCAAGGCAAAACTGTAGAAAGTTCTCTAAAGTAACACCCCAGCCTGGTGGACCTGGTGGGAGGGTCAACTCTCCTTTACTTAAGAAACTCCAAGCTGGGCGCAGTGGCTCACGCCTGTAATCCTAACACTCTGGGAGGCTGAGGAGGGTGGATTGCTTGAGCTCAGGAGTTCAAGACCAGCCTGAGCAAGAGTGAGACCCCGTCTCTACTAAAAATACAAAGAAATTAGCTGGACCAACTAAAAATATATATATAGAAAAAATTAGCTGGGCATGGTGGTGCGTGCCTGTAGTCCCAGCTACTTGGGAGGCTGAGGCAGAAGGATTGCTTGAGCCCAGGAGTCTGAGGTTGCTGTGAGCTAGGCTGATGCCACGGCACTCTAGCCTGGGCAACAGAGTGAGACTCTGTCTCAGAAAAAAATAACGAAACTCCTATATAAGAGTCCATAGGCAAGAACTTCAGCTCTGACCTAGCCTAGTTAACACCTGATTGCCCCAACAAACATAGAAAACAAACTGTTTAGACCAGAAGAAAAGTCCCAGGTAATTGCCTCAGATCCTGGTTTCCTTCTTACTTCTCCTACCATGCTGGGTTTTGAACTGGCAAAGTGAAACTATTAACAAATCTAAACTATTTCCTTCTTCATTTCATCTGAATTTCAATTAGAAGTGGCCATGAATTAATGGAAAAATCTGTGTGCGCTCCCAGCACTTGATAAGCAAGGACTTTCCTCTGTAAGAATGAACAAAAGAGAGAAGATATAAAAGTTGAAAAAAAGGAAAGCAATCTGAAGACAAATGTCTCCCTATGCTAAAGAGTTGAGTAAAAAACAGAAGAAAACAAATTACTCATTTATGTTCATAGGAAGTCTCAAGAGGGTCCTGCAATTAAGAAATTAGAGTATGCAATCCAGAAGGAGATATAACCTGCTTGATGAAAAATATGACCAGCAAATATAAGCTATAATGAAGACATTTATTTTCAGCAAAATGACAAACTGACAACCAGAGAAATCCTCCAAGTAAGAACCCCTAAATTCACACCTAAATCCATTTAAAATGCATAGCTAAGCTGATGGGAATGTAAAGAAAATCCTCACGGGCAAATGAGAAAGGAAATATCCAAAGAAATAAGGAGCCAAAATGCATACTAACTAGGGGACCCAAAAAGCCACAAGCTGAACATTTACTTTTAAGTGAATCTGGGTTTTGTTGTATCTCCAGGCATCTGGTAAAAGTAAACACACATCCTCTCTGGAAGAATGTGACTTCTATCCAGGCCTCAAAGAATTCTCAGATAAAGTTCCAAGGAACATGAGTTCACAATCAAAAATAGCAAAACACATAAGGAACAAGACACCATGAGCAAGAGCCAGCTAGAGCCAACCAACTGCAGAATCAGACCTGTTAGAACCACCAAAATCAGAACCATCAGAAATAGGACTTTAAGAAAAAAAATGCTTAAAAAATAAAAGGCATTAAAAATATGGCAAAAGGATAAGAGATCTTCAAAATTAAAAAAGCAGATTTTGAAAAAAAGAATTTTAGAAATAAAAATATAATACTTAAGACTAAAAAAATAGATGGCGTTAAATAGCAAATTAGAAACAGCTAAAGGCAGTGAGCTGGAAGATGTATTTTCAGAAATTAGCCTGAGTGTAACACAAAGAAAAAAATAATAGGAAAGAAAGTTTAACTGACATGGAGAAGAGACGAGTTCCACTATAGATCCAATCAGAGTTCCACAAGGAAATAATGGAGTAAATGAGGAATATGTGTTATTTGATAATGGTTGAGAACTATCCGGAACTAATAAAAATAATAACAGAAAAAAAACAGTTGTCAGATTTAGGAAGATAATAGCAAAATGAAAGTCAGAAGAAATTACTGACAGAAAATAATTGTCAGTGAAACTAGTGTTTCCAAAATAAGGGTGAAATAAAAATATTTTCAGACAGTTGAAAAAGTGAGAAAGTTTTTAATGAACTGATCCCAATTACAGGAATTTCAATAGGCTCTCCTTCAGGAAGAAGGAAAATGATCTTAGGAGGAAGGAGGCTGATATACAAAATGAAATAGTAAATGTGAGTACAGCTAAAAGAAAAACTGATTACTTAAAAAATGCTTTAAAATGTAGCTTTTAAAAATAGAACTAAAATATTGAACAAGAGTTTGTAAATTGGTCAGTGATTAGAATTAAAGCATTCTAAGTTCCTTGCAATATCCTGGAGGAATCTATAAATACCAATTAAATTTAGACTTTGCTAAGTCAAATATGTATGTTAAAATTTCTATACTAATCACTAAAGGAATAGAAACAAAGTATAGTTTTAAAACTGAAAAAAAGGAGGGGAAATGAAAAAAATAGGGGGTGGATTTTTCAATTCAAAAAAGAAAAAAATTGGGAAAAAGAAAAGGACAGGGCTAATAGGGACACAAAATAAGATGGCAGAAATAAATTTAAATATATCAGTAAAGATTATTAGAATGCATTTTAAAAAACAGAATCCATCTATTTGCTGTTTACAGGAGATAAACCTTAAATATAAAGTCACAGAAAGGTTAAAAGTAAAAAGATAGAAAAAGATATACAAGGAAAATACTAACTAAAAGAAAGCCAGTGTGCCTATATTAACACGAACAAAACAGACTTAAGAAAACCTCATTAGTAAATGTTTAAAAAGGCAGAGGTGGGCAGGGGGCATGCTACATATTGTTGGAAGATTCAGTTCTCCAGGAAGATATAAGAATTCTAAACATGTTTGTGCCTAATAACATAACATCAAATATATGAAGGAAAAGCAGGCAGAATTATAAGGAGAAACTGACAAATGTCACATAAAAATAGAACATTTTAGGCTGAGTGCAGTGGCTCACACCTGTAATCCTAGCACTCCAGGAGGCCAAGGTGGAAAAATCACTTGAGGTCCGGAGTTTGAGACCAGCCTAGCAAGAATGAGACCCCATCTCCTCCAAAAATAGAAAAAATTAGTCAGGCATAGTGGTGCGCACCTGTAGTCCCAGCTACTTGGGAGGCTAAAGCTGGAAGATCACTTGAGCCCAGGAGTTTGAGGTTGCAGTGAGCTATGATGATGTCATTGCACTCTCAAAAAATTGATAAACCACACGCACAAAAATCAGAAGAAACACAAATTTGAATAACACAATTAACAATTCTGTTCTAAATGAATATATCATATTTAAAACAATTTGGAGAGTACACATTCTTTTCAAGCATACACAGGACAGTTACAAAAATTAAACCAGACCATAAAGCAAGTGGCAGGTCATTTCTAACTATCATTACACACTATCATTACACCATAGTGCAGTTAAGCTAGAAACCAACAACAAAAAAAAATAAACTTAAAACATAAGTTGGGAAATTCTAAAACATATTTTTAGACAATTTAAGTGTCAAAATGAAATAACTCAAAAATCGGAAAATACTCAGAATGGAATAAAACAAAAATAAGTCAAAAGCTGTGGAATGCATAAAGCAATACTTAGAGGGAATTTTATAGGCTTAAAGGTTTACATAGAGGTTAAAAATATAATAACCTATCAAAAAATAGAAGGAAGAAAATAATAAAGAAAATAAATTAATAAACTATAAAATAAGGAAACAATAGAGAAGATCAACTAAAAATTGATTCTTTGAATAGACTGAAAAATTTAACAAATTCTGGCAAAAATAATAAAATATAACCTTAGGAATGAAAGGAGGCATAACTAGATGGAGAAGAAAAGTTTCTTGAAAAATTGAGGGGTTATAAAAAATTTTATGCCAATATATTTAGGAGGAAATAGATTAATTCTTACAAAAATCTAAATCACCATAAGCGACTCACATAGAAACAGAACATCTCAAAGGTCCTATAAACATTTCTTCAAATTGCATTAGCAGTTTAAAATATCCACAAGAATACTAAATCTAGACAGTTTTAAAAGTGAATCTACCAAATGTTTAGACAACAGATAATGCCAATCTTATGTCATTCTTTTAGAGACTCTAAAAAAAACACATATACCACAAGTCATTTTATACAATTAGTATTATCTACTAAATAGATGCCAAAACCTGAAAAAAATAATATGAAAAGAGAAACTTTAAGCCACTATCATTCACAAAAATTGATGAAAAAAAAACTCAAACTAAATATTTGCAAACCGAATCCAGCAGTGCAGAAAAAAGATAACAGATCATGTCCAGGTTAGGTTGTTTCAGAAATGCAAAATTGTTTCGGCACTTAAAAAAAAAAATCTATTAATGTAATTCACCACATTAACAGATTAAAGGGGAAAAATCATATGATCACCTCAATAGATACATAAAAAACATTCAATAAAACTTAATAATATTCATGATTTAAAAACTGTTAGCTAACTAGTAATAGTTCACCTGATAAATTTCATGCTCAGTGGTAAAACATAAAAACATTCACTTTTAAATTAAGAGCAGAAAAGAATACTCTGTATAACCAGTTACACAAAATATTCAACTGAAGGTCCTAGCCAGTGCAATAAGGCAAGAAAAAGAAATAATAAAAAAATAAAAGAGATAAAATATACATGGAGGAATCAGAACTGTGATTAATCCCAAATTATATGATTGATTACACAGAAAACCCAGGAGAAAACTCAAATCAGTGGAATTAATTAGACAGTTTAGCAAAGTTTCTAGATATAAGATCTGTATGTGAGAACCAATTTCATTTATATACAAGCCAAAATCAATCAGAAAATACACCTTTAAAATTCCAAGTAAAAAGAATAATAAAGCATAAACTAGCTAGAACTAAGTCTAATAAAAGTTGCACCAGACTTATTTGAATAAAATTATAAAAATTTACTGGAGGATATTAAAGAAGAACTAAATAAATGGAGAGATATATCGTGTTCATAGTTAAAAGACAGTATTATAAAAATGTCTGTTCTCCCCAAATTGATCCAGAGATTCACTGTAACTGTAGCATGAATCCCAACTTCTTTTTTAAGAAGTTGACGAGCTGATTACAAAACTGAGGTGGAAAAGCAAAGGACTAGAATAGCAATGGCATTCCTGAAAATGAACAAGGTGAGAGAGTACTTCCCTTATCCGAGACCCAGACTTATTAGAAAGCTATGGTAAACAAGACCGTGGAGCATTAGTACAGGGAAAGACACATAGACCAATGGAACAGAATGGAGAACCCAAAAATAGACCCCTACTATATGGGAAACCTGATATATGACATAGCTGTCATTATAGATCAATGAGAAAGAGTAGGTCATTCTGTAACGATATGAATGTATTGGTTACCTATATGGGAGAAAATAAAAAAAGATCTCTACCTCACCATTTCTGTGGACACACACAAAATCAATTCCAGATGGAATAAGTACTTGAGTATGAAAAGCAAAACTTTAGAATTTTTAGAAAAAAAATGTAGACAAATAATCTCCTTTAAATGGTATTTTTTAAAAAAGAAAGAGAGACTGGGTGTGGTGGCTCACACCTGTATTCCTAGCACCCTGAGAGGCCAAGGTGGGAAGATCACTTGAGGTCAGGAGTTCAAGACTAGCCTGAGCAAGAGTGAGACACTGTCTCTACAAAAAAATAGAAAAATTAGCCAGGTGTAGTGGTACATGCCTGTAGTCCCAGCTACTCAGGAGACTGAGGCAGGAGGATCACTTGAGCCCAGGAGTTTGAGGTTGCAGGAAGCTATGATCACACCACTGCACTCTAGCCTGGCAACAGAGTGAGAAAAAGAAAGACAGACAGACAGACAGACAGAAAGAGATGAAGTGATAACTCAAGATATCTAAAATACATATAATAGGAATTTCAGATTGAGAGAGCTTAAAAATGACTTAAGTCTAAAAATTAAAGTAACTAACCAATGTCAGCAGAATTTTTAAAGATCTGGTTCTTGGCATGAAAAACAACTTTAAAATAGATGAAATTCTATTAAGCCCAACAAAAAAAGAGAGAAATAACACAAGTATATAAAATTTAAAATGAGGATGAAAACAAAACAGATACAGAAGCATTCTCTTTTACAATATGTATAAATCCATATCGATATTAATAGCCAATATCTGGTGACATCTAAGCTACCAAATTGATTGAAGAAATAGAAAATGACCAAAGAATCCCCTGCCCAGAAAATAGAGGTGTTGGGCCCAGTTTTACCAATGAGTACAAGGCAGTTGCATTTTATACAATTATGTAAGATATGCATTCCTGAAAATCTTCTATAATTTAAAATTCACATATAATAATACCATTTTCAAGAAGATGGTGGATATCCTGTTTATCAGCTAAACCATAAAAGCAATTTACCACCTTTTAAATTATATGACCATTAATCCTTTTTTAAAATTTAGGTTGATTCATATCATTACATATTTTGTACATAAAACCAGACTATTTAAAATGTTTGCATCCAGTAATTTTCAACTTTCATAATTCAAATTCATAAACAGTGGCTCTAGTGCATTTTTGGACCTTAAAGAAACAATAATTCTCAGGCCATAGAGACTCCAAGGCAACAGAAAGTAAAAGTACACCTGAAGAAGATTTTATGGAACTAGTACAACCCTGATATCAAAACCTAACAAAGACAACCTAAAAGTAATACTTACTAACAGAGATGCAAAAATCCTAAGTAATGGCAAATCTAACTCAATAATATATAGTATAAGTTCCCCTTACAGACTTTCCCGCAGCTGGGATTAACAAATGCTATCCATTCTCTCTGCCAACATTCTAAGGTCCAGCCACCAAATGCCTACAACTGTTCCAGCATGCCCACTGCAGCTCCCAGCAGATGAGCTGTATGTTCACCAACAGTCCAGGGTGTTTGTTCCCAGACCTGTTTATGCCAGGTGTACTGATACGGGAATTAGATAAATAAATAAATATTACAAAAATATATAAAATTTGGATTCAAAAAGAAAGGGCATCGTACCTATAAAAACTAATTTAATGCTTTTGATATTTTCAAGTAATAAAAATTAAGTACACATGACATAACATAAAAGGGCAAGTCTTAAACTTTAAGAGGACTTGATACTCAGATTTTTTTGCAAGTATCATTAAGTTCTCATCAAACTTTAATAAACCTAAAGATAAAAATCCTAGCTAATACATTTTGGATGTGATTTATACCAAAAGGATGACATGACACTCAAGTCAGCACATTCAAATTCAAAGAAGGCTTGGCACATGTCAAATGATTGGCAAATGAAGTTACATGTATATGTTTAAAAATGAAACGTTTATAGCATATACATATGACTTTTAATGAGTTCCTATTTCCAACTGTTTCAATTAGCCATTCAATGACCTGTCTTGATTGTACTGGATAAGAAGGCTTCAACTGTAGTAAACTATAATACCATGACCAATGACCAATTTGGGTTTACCCCAGAAATACTGAACGGCTATGTATTATATTAATAGCACAATGGAAAACAAAATGATCATCTTGATTAATTCCAAATGACACTTGATAAAATTAAACTTCCATACCTAATTTTTAAGCTATTAATAAACCAACCAAAAGAAAACAGTCTTGACAAAACCAAATATCTATCTGAAATCACCAATCATTACCCTAATTAATGGAAAACTGGTAGAAGCATTCTCATTAGAATCAATGACTTAATAAGTTTGCTTACTAGCATCTTAAATATCAAATGTTATTCTGGAAAAATGAATAAGGTATAACTATTGCAAACTGATGAATGTATTATTATTTGAAAAAAACAATCTTAACTACCTGGAAAACCCGACAGAATCAATTAACAACAGTCAGAACCAATGAAGAAGCTTAATAAAGAGTCTGTTGTCTGTTCAAAATAAATATACAAAAATAGTTTTCCTATATTCTAGCAATAGTCAGACAAAGTCATAAGAAAAATAGATATTCCATTTAGAATAGCAACAAAGGTTATAAAATGCCTAGGAATAAATTTTAACAAGAAATGGGCTGGACAGACCTACATAAAGTGAAGTAAAATAACTCCTCTAAGGGATATAAAAGAAAACAATAGGGGAAATTAACAAATTAAATGTCCATTGATAGGGAGTGGTTAAAATTTTATGGATGTCCACAAGACATGAAGCCGTATCTTTAAAGAATATAAAAATATGGGGAAACATTCACATACACTTTTAAGTTAAAAATATGTTTTATAAAAAAATACAATATGATTCCAATTTTGTGAAAAATAAGTATGCACATGTGCATAAAAGATACCTAAAAATGCAGGCACATCAAAATCTTAACGGTGTTTATCTTAAGAAGTAGGAATACAAGTGGTTTTAACTTTCTGCCTTACATTTTTTGTGTTTTCTCTATTCTCTACAAAAGATAAATTAGAAGAAATTAAAAATATATATTGCTTCCTCCTAGCAGCCTGTAAAACACCCGTTACAGCAGTGCCCCCCTTGGCACTATGAGTGGAATTTAGCTCACTACCTTTTGGCAGGTCCTACCACTTACGCCTACCCCAGCAGGTCAGGGGCTCCCCATAGCCCCCTGCATGGGACTTCCTGAGTGCATGCTGAAGGCTACACACCAAAATCATCTTCCTGGAGGGACCCAACACCCAAAAAGATGACACCCAGAAAATCAGCTCAGGCAGGCAGAAAGTAGCCCTGCTGGGAAGGGAGCCCTCTCAGAACCTGCTGAGGCCAGCAGGGTTCCTCAGTCACACATACGTACCCTTTACGTATCTGGGAGGGACAGAGAAAGTCAGCCTGCCATTGCCCACAGAGGCTTCTTAGGTCCCATGTCCCAGAAGTCAGAGTCTAATCTAGAGACCTCCCCTTTTCCACTGGCCCTGCAGCTCCATCTAATCCCCCAGCCCTCACACAGGTAAACAGGATTAAGGTAAATCCCAGGATGCACTGGGAGCCAAGCTAGAGATGTCCGTTTCTGAGACTCTACTCCTTAGCTTTCTCCCCACCCCTCCATTACTGCGTGGGGCTCACAGGCGCGGTGAGCAGAGGCTCAGGAAATGCCTCCTTTCTTGCCCGCCCATTCTCCCCTCCTCTGTTCTCCTCCTGACTCCCTGCCCCATCCCCAACCCCCCCGGAGGAAATCAAGGAGTCCACAAACAGGTAAACAATACATACATGAGGACCGGATGGAGAAGATGCCATGTTAGTGGGGGCCAAGCTCGACAGACCATCTGCAAGCTACAAATGAAACATTTGTTAGCAACAGAATTAGAAAATCCACTTCAGGAAAGGCCGCACAGTCCCAGGGAGTAGCACTCTCCACCCAAGAACCCGCTGCTCTTCCTCCAGGGAGAACATCTGGTCTGGAGTTGGACAGCCTGGCTCCATCGCCTCACCAACTGTGTGCCCTTAGGCAAGCCCACTTGACCTCCCTGACTCAGCATCCCCATCTGGAGAATGGGCACAAAGCCCGCCTCCCAGGGCAATAGTAAGTATGAATGAGACGAAAGCTAAGCACACCCAGCACAAGGTGAGGCACGTGGAAGGGGCTCAGCCAATGCCTGTCTCCTGCCCACTCTCTCACTGCCCTCTCTGCCTTTCCGAAATGTGCCTATTTCAGGGACACTGCAACCCCCAACCATCCAGAGTGGTTCCCTCCAACAGCTGAGCCGCACCATCCCGGCTGGGCATGGTTTCTAAGACAGGGTGGGGTTTTCAGTCTTCTCTCCTCAGGCACAAGAGCCAGGGCACTATATGACTTTCCCAAAGCTCTCTATCAGGAGGGACTTTAAGCATCTTACAGTCCAACCTCCACCCCTGTACTACAAGTAACTTTCCGCATCCTTTTCTGGGCATGAAAACCTTGCCTGCAATCTTCCAGAACTGTGAGTCCATATTTTATAGGGTGAATCTCTGGGCTGCAGCTTTGAGGAGGGCTTCAGGGCTCAAGACCGGAGGTGGGGAGACTTGTTCAGAGCCACTGCGAGGAGAAGGTGATGGAGCTCTGGGTGGATGGGTACTAGTCCCACAGGTGAGCAGGGCAAGAAGGCGTGTGCTAGGCAGAGGGAGTACCAAGTGCAAAGGTAGAGAGAAAGAAAGAAGCACGGCACATTCCAGAAAGAACAGTCAGGTCAGCAAGGCAGGTGCTGGGGCAGGGGCAAAGGGGATAACGTTGTACAAGTGAGGAGCCAGGTGGGACCCAGAGCTGCCAGGCAGACCCTCCTCCTGGGAAATACACCCTCCTGAGCGTCGGGAAGGGCTCAGAGAAACATGAGGAGGACGAAGCCCTGCTGGGACATGGGGGAAGTCTGAGGACTCACAGACCCATCCCCACTCTAGGAAGGAGGCACCATTGAGGGGCCCCAAGGGCTGCTCAGAGCCAGAGCATGGGCAGGAGGGCAGAATGGCCAACGGGCACCATGCCAGGGCCGCTGGATGGTGGTTCTGGCACATTGGCCACACATTGTTGGGTGTGACACCCGGAATAGACTGGATGAACTCCACGTGCAGCCCCCAGCTGGCCAGAGACTGGCCCAGCCAGGCAGCAGCTCTGCCCCTCCCATTCTCATGCTAAACCCCACAGAAGCCTTATTGTTATTTTTAATACAGTTCTTTTTTAGAAAGGTAAGAGGGAAACCGGCAGTTCACCAGAGCAAAAGGGAGAAAAAAAAATAAAGCTAAACATAGTGCTCCAAAGATCTGGTCCAGCTTCAGAAATTACATGTTTCCCTTTGGGACTCAGGCATAATTTGCCACTCCAGTTCTAGGAGCACGTTCCCACCTTCACGGCATCCCAGGGACTGGAGCAGCAGGCTCAAAATTAGCAGCAGGCTCAAAATTAGCCAAAGCCCCAGAGCCTGGGAGCCTGGGAACCCAGGAGCGGGCCAGCCCTGGCACCCCACCCTACGGGCGTGGGGAACATGTCTGTGCCACCTTCCGATGTCTCCTGCACACTAGCCAGGCCTGTCTCCTCACTAAGCCCCCACGCCTAGCACGTGCGCGCGCGCACACACACACACGCACACACACACACAATGTCCTACTTCCAACCCTTTGCAAAGCTTTTCTCCCCGCCAGGGGAGAGTACAAACGCAGTTCCCCTCCACCACAAATTATGCGCCGGGTTTCCCACATTTGGGGAAATCACAGGGGTCAGTACATCCGGAGTGCGACAGATAAGCCTCACCCTGGGAAAACCGCCTTGTGATCATGGTTGCGCCCCTGACAGGTAAGTATTGCAAAGCTCTTTTGCCTGCCAGAAAAGCTCTCCTCTCGCCTCCCCTGTTCCAACCCCACCTGGCCTCTGAGGCCTGTCTCTAGCCTCGGCTCCCTGGAGAAGTTTCCCTGATTATTTAGCCCACACTGACCTTCCAGGCTGGGACAGTCCCTGAGGTTGGTGTCCTTGTTAGTAAAGCCCCTCCTCACTTTGAATTGTCCACTGAGGTCTGCTAGACACCTCTCATCTCCCTGCCATCAGAGTTGAAATTTCCCAAATGTTCTTTCTCTTTATCCCTTCTCAACACACATGTACTCCCCACCCCCAGAAATTCTCCTTCTCTGAGACTTAAAGAGGTCTCTCTGAGACCCCTACCTAGAACGGGTCTCTGAGAACACTAGAACAAAGCGCCCTTGACACACCGAGCTGGCTCTCGGGGCATCCCAGTGCCTGGAAGGCTGGCGATGTGGGGGTGCTGTATGGGGGTACAGCCTCTGCTTCGAGCTTCAAAACCCTCTACAGGAGATAGGGGGGCCAGGGGCAACATTCTTTGTGTGTGTTCCTGAATACTGGTTTTTTTCCCTCTTCATTATCGTAATACCAAAACTAGTTTAATGAAAAAAAAAAACAGATTAGTAAACTAAGACCCTAATTTTGTTTTAAAGATAAAAATGAAGTCAGAGTCAGAGACAGAAAACGGCAGAAGGGAAGGGGAAAGGATAGAGAATGAAACGCTGGTAGCAGCCCATTCAGATTGTATGTGGCTGGAGGTAATGCCTATTTGTTCATCATTTTTCTACATTTTCCAAACGTTATATAGTGAACATGTATTCTATTTATTATCAGCGAAAAGTGAACATATGCTTTTTGAAGCAGAGAACTAGCTGGAATAGGGTACCTCTGTTCTCCTTCTGTCAGGACACACCCAGCCTGCCCTCAGAAAGTCACGTCAAAGCCACGATTCCTGCAACACCAGCACCACGCCTGGACACGCCTCCAGTCGGCACCCTTGGGAGCTTGCACGCACACTGGTCCCAGCCCCGCCTCTCCTGCACGCTCACATGCACGCACCACCCCACCACCCCACCCCTGTCTACCAGTCTGAAGTCCACGCACAGGACAGCTGCTGGGCCAGGAACAAGTGGTGGAGTTAACATGTGCCAGCGTCCCTCATCCCAGCCTGCGTCACATGGAGAACAGCTCAACGCGGGCTCCCTTCACCCCCAGAGACAGGCGCCGACCGACCAGCCCCAGAAGGCTGGGCGCACAGATCTGCCTTATACATACGTTTTGAGTCACCTCCAGAATTGGCCACCCTTGACACAAACCAAAACATTTCTAGAAACCTGAAAAATACTCTGTCGTGAGTGCCAGCCCATGGCCTGAGCGTCAGGGAAGCGTCTGAGGTGACATTTTCTAAGTGCGTGGTGAGCCCATCCCAGGACCTGGGCAGAGGGTGGTGAGGGGGCTTCAGGAGCAGAGAGAAGGTGTGATTGAGCAAAGAGACAGGAGGCCACCGACACAGAAGGCTGCGTCTGGCAGGAGCAGGCTTGCGCCAGGGAGGAGCCCCAGGCTGGACCCACAGCCAGGACGTGCTGAGCACACCAGCGGGGGCTGTGTCAGCTGTGAGGGTGAAGCAGGAGCGGGTGGGGCACGCAGGAGCCCGGGGAAATCCAATTCTGCCAACGTTCTAGTCACTCCCAGCCCCAGAAGCCGGGCCCTGCATGCTATCTGCACTGGGAGAGGAGGGGGAGCGAGAGAGCCCAGCCAGAATTATCTGGCGAGGCGCTGGAATGGGAACCCACTGCCTCTGGGTCAGCCCTGGAGTGCCTGGTTCTCCAAAGCTCCAGGGATGTGGACGAGAGACGAGCAAATGAAAGATTTCCTGGGTCAGCCAAATCAGATCAATGGATCTCAGAAAAAAACACAACATAAAATCAGATACCAGACTTCCCCAGGCCAGGGCTCCCTGGAGACCAGCACTGACCTCCCTGCTGGACTGGGCGCTCCTTGAGAATAGGGCTAAGTCTCCTTCATCAGACAGGGAGTGCGAAGAGGCAAGGTCCAAGCCTCCTCCATCAGGGCAAGCTGGTCTCACTTTCTCCTTCTCCCCGCCCGCCTCTTAGGCCAGGGGAGGCCCAGCCTCTGCCCTGTGGGCACGTCTCCAGGAGCCTGACCCCACTCCCCACCCCGCTGTCTGGCCTGCAGCTCTAGCCAGAGTGGCCGTGTTCTCCCACAAAGAGCACAGGCCTGGCTCTGGATCAGACCCCGGCCCCAGTTCCCTCAAGTCAATGCCGGGAGGGTGGCCAGACTGGGCCTCCTCCTCATCTGCCTCTGGCTGTGCTTGTAGCCAGCAGGACCCAAAATAGTCCCTCCCCATCTGAGTCTGTAGACGATTTGAGGGCAGCACACACAGAACGGAAATCCTGCTGGGCAGGCCCTGCACTTCCCCGCACAGTCTCAGACAGGCCCATTGAGGGGGCGGGAAACAGGAGCCAGGAACAGGCAGCTCAGAGTTTGGGGCAAATTATCCACCTAATGGAGCTATAAACACCCAGCCAGGCCAGAAGGCACTAGCATTGAGTTTAGCTAAATTTCATGGAGGGCCGTCTGAAATTTCCATTTGGGTTTCCCCAGCCAAGAGAGGTACTTCCTCAGACCCATACAGACAACGGCACGTCATCCATCCATCCATCCATCCTTCCATGCACCCACCCACCCATTTGCCCAGACAGACAGACTTTCACTGAACACCTCCTCTGAGCCAGGCCCCGTGCTGGGCATTGAGGATACAGAGAGGCAGGCACCCCGTCACTGCCCTGAGCTCAGCCTAGGGAGATGCTGACAGTTACAGAGACTACAGGACCTAGGACCAGTGTAGTGACTGAGATATAGACCAATCTTTAGGAGAAGGGGAGGAGCCAGGGAATACTCCTCAAAAGAAGTGACCACACCTAAGCTGAGTCTCAAAGAATGACCAGGAGTTGGCCAAGAAAGCAGGGGCAGAAGGTCTCCCCAGCAGAAAGGATGGGAGAGCAGAGCCCTGGAGAGCCCAGGGCTTCTGAGAACTTCTTAGCATCAGTGAAGCTATAGAGCAAAACCTCCTGTCTTAGCAGCAGCAAGGCCCAGGGATATAAGTACTGTCTACATAGGCTGGAAGCCTCTGCAGCCCAGAAGCTCTGGGAGCCCCAGGGTGCCAGAGGTATGCGCAGTGTCATGTGTAGCCCAGAAATGAAGGTGACAACCTGGAACAGACCATGCATTCAAGGCTGGTGCTCATGGTGAGACCTTGCTCCATATCCGCTGTGGGAAGGGCTATTTGGTCTCAGGCCTACAGGATCCAGAGCCACTCCAGGGCCCACGGTGGGGACAGTGTTCTCCCCTCAGTAAAAGATGCCACAGACCTCCTGCCATGCTTTTTAGCATTGGTGTCTGAGTCACCAGCTGGCTCTAGGTTGCTGAGTTTATAGCAAAAGGATGACTCTTACATCTCTGCAAGGTTGGAGACCCTTAGAATAAAGTCCCTCTCCTGCCCGCCCCCTTCCTTTTCCTGGAGGTGGGAGAATGGGGTGCGTTGGACTATTTCTTGGACACAGCCTCTTCTTTCTAAACTGCCTCCAAGATGCCACGAAGCACAAGCCCATAGAAAAATCTCCCCGCTAAGAAGGGTCTGTCCAGGGTGGAGCAATGGGGGCTCCAGAGCCTGCCCAGCCATCCCCTCCCCTGTCTCCCTTCTCTTTCATTTGCTCCCCTACCCTGATTTTCTGGGCGATCTCCACGGGAAAGCCCTCGACATGGCCCCCAGAGTACAGGGGCCATTTTTCTCATATGCTTCCAGGAAAAATGCCTGGGTCTTGCCCAGAAGACCACACCCCACCCCCCCTCAACCAAACCAAAAGCTCCCATCGAGGCCCCTCCACCACACAGCCACCAGGGCACAGAGGGAGAGGTACAGAGAGGCTGTGTAGTGAGGAAGGGAGAAAGAGAGGAAAAGGTGAGGAACAGGGGGGAGGGGCAATCGAGGCCTCCATGCGGGGAGCTGGGGTCTCTCCCTGGGACCCAGCACCCATCCTACCTGGACAGGGATGAGTGGTTCCTTGTCATCAATGTCAATGAGCACGTCTTCACCGGGACTGAGCAAGCTCACATCGTCTGCAGGGAAGCGTGGTGTCCAGGCCTGAGACGAGCTCCCTCCAGGGGCTCACCCTCATCAGCCGCAAGGCTCAGCCAGGGAACTGAGACAAGAGCCCATAGGCCCTCCACACTTCTCAATCTGTGTCCTCTTCCTCCCACCCAGCTCTTCTCTCTCCCATCTCTCTCCCCCATCTTCTCCACATCCCTGTCCCCCAATTCTCCCTCTTCCTCTCCCCACCTCTCTCCTCCCTCCCCACCCCATCTCTCTGCACCTCTCTCTCCCTCAACCCTTCCCCCACCCCCCTTCGAACCCTCACCTTCAGCTCCCACAGGCATGGGCCCCTGTCTTGGTGTGCCCAGCCCAGAGTAAGGTGATGTTCCCACCCTTCAGGTCTAGCAGAGCAGAAGCCACTTCTCGTTGGGGTCCCAGTAAGAGAGAGGCCTCAGGACACATCTCCACCCCCAGGTCCCTCTCATCCTCCTGGTCCACCCTCAGGAGAGGAAGTGCGGCCTGGCCCTGAGGCCCCCCTGCCTTGTCCTCCCCTACCTGGGCCTCCCTGTGGGGATGGACTCTCCACCGAGTAAGGGTCGCACAGGAAGCTCTCCAGGGAGCGGATGGTACACTGGCCCACCACAGGCCGGCGGCCAAACTGGCGGTTGTCGATGACCTTGACCGTGATGGGGGGACAATAGAGGTCTTCCCTGGGCAGCATCTAAGTGGAGGAGGAGGAAGCTCTGGGCACTGGCCTGAATCCATCTCTGGGAAGCTTCCAAGCAAGCCCAAGGAGCAGAAAATGACTATAAACGCGAAGATACTAATAATCCCAACAGCCAGAAATCCAAAATGGCGGCGGCCAGGAGCAGCCAGTGGAGCAGAGCTGGGCACCTTCTCTGCCACCACTCGCATGCTGCATGTGGAGGCTGGCTTTCCCTCACACTTTACCTTCCAAATACACCCCGTGCAGCCTGCAGTTAAAGCAAGTCTGCTTTCCCTGAACCCTAACAGGCTGGGGAGGGGAGAGGGGAGTTGGCCAGGGACCCAACATTTCTTGCAGACAGTCCCCCCCAAGTGGATACTCAGGAGTTGGCTTACAGACCCAGATTCTCCCCCCACCACCCCAAAAGCACTTTGAACACAACTTGAAATAATTTATATGCTCTCCTTCAGTGGCGGCTTTGGCTCAGCCAAGACGAGGCTCCTGTTGACAGCCACTGGGCCTGGATTTCCACAGCGCTTTCATCTTGCAAACCATTTTCTTTTCCTCAGACTTGACTTACTCCGGCCACTAGGCCCAGGCATCCCAGGGAGCTGGAGAGGGCTGGGGGGCCTGAGGGCTGTGGGGTTGAGCTCCTCTGAGGGGGCCGAGGCTGGGGGAGGTCCGGGTCAGGAAAGGTTTGGAGAGATTACCAAAGGCCAGAGTCCTGACAGGTCCCCGAGGGGCATTCCAGGGGACTAAAACCTGCCCTGGAAGGGAAAACAGCCACAGAATGGCTCTTTGGGACTTCTGCTGATCTGGTAGGAGGGAGCAGGCTGGGCCCGTCTGAGCCGCTCACAGGCCTGAACCCTTCTGGTGAGGAGAGTGTGAGTGTTTCCTCCCCGTTTTCACAGGAGAGTGAGGTGGGAGAGATGCCGTGACCTGCCCTGGATCCTGCAGAGAGCTGGAGCACAACCCCCAGGCTGCCTGGGGCCAGGAGGAAATTCTAACCACCAGGACTCCAGAGGGGGACAGCAGCGAGGGGCTCACCACTTCCATGAAGAGGGTGCAGATGTCGAAGTTGGGGTTCTTCCGGAGGTTCCTGATGACACAGGACTGCACCGTCTGACCCCCGCACTCTACCACAAGGCTGGGAGAGGAGACGCTGGCCAGCTGGTAACTCTTCATGTTCCGCAGTCCCCATGCCAGGATCTGGGGACACATAACAAGGACAGCGGCTAGAAAGGTCCGCAGCCCCAGGGAACGCTGGGGAAGGGGAAAAGCCAGGCTGCGCCCCAGACCTGCACCATGGGGCCGGCTCACCTCGATGGCGGTGCGCTGGAGAGCCGGCTTGATGTTCTGGGGAACCATGTAGACGTTGGCCTCCCTCTGGGGTGGTGGGTAGGGCAGGTCTGTGTCCTCCGACTGCAGGGGACAAAGGTGGGAGGAAGGCCAAGGCAAAGAGACAAGAAAGAAGAGGGATGGAAGGGACGGAAAGAGACGGCATGCATGGAGAGACACAGAACCAGAGGCAAAGACACCAAGGAGGGCAAACAGGCAGGCAGAAAGGAGAGCGCTAAGTCAGTGTCTGCCGGGCACCATCTCCGGTCACAGTTGCAGCACGTCACCCAGGGTTTAGGTCACCCTGTTTCAATTGAATCCCAAGTCACCCTCCTCCCATAATGCAGGCTCTGACGCACCAATCAGCTGCTCAGGGATTCCACACATGCCAAGCACACACATGCATGTGCATGCGCACACTGCCCCCTCCACCCTGGCACGTCCACTTCGGGCTCTTTCGGTCCCACCGAGGACCATGAGCCCTCCCTCCAGCCTGGTTCTCCTGCCACCTGGCTCAGATCCTCCTGGGTCATCACCTGTCCTGGTGTTCCAGCTCCACTCCCATACCCACCCCAAGACACTTTCCAGCCCCAGACCCCCACTTCTCATGCCTGTCCCCCGAAAAGATAGGACACTTGCACTAGAGCCAGAAAGAAGAGAGCGAGTGACCAATGGGAGAAGGGGATACAAATGCCCTTCATCCCCAGAGCACCAAAGTGCACTGCCAAGGAGGCTCCCTCACCTCCACACCACAGGTGGAGGTGAGTGAGGCAGGTATCAATGCTGGCCTACTAGGGGTTTAAAAAAGCCTTGGGCAAGACTCCCCAGTGATCAGGAAGAACCACAGGGGGAAGCAGGGTGGGGCAAGGCAGGCAGGCACCATCTGAGATAGCTAAGCACCAATGACAGTGGCCAGAGACAACAGGCTCTGGGTGTGAATCCTGGCTCCACCACTCAGAAAGTTAAATAAGTCATTTCATCTCTATAGCTCAATTTTTTAATCTATGAAATGGTTAGTAAAAGCCATCAACCTCTAATGGTCAATGCGAGGGTTGAAGAAGTTAATATCCATATAATATTTAGAATAGTGCGTGGTTCATGTAAACTCTCAATAGGACTACTAGCTCATGTGGTGCCTTTGTGACAATTAGAGAAAGATGTCCTTTTCTTAAGACTCCTTCCTTCCATGTTAGAAAATCATATTTTTCGGTTTAATAGAACAAGAGACTTTACTGCCACCTATTGGAAAATTGTTATAATAAATACCAGTATATGGTTTCTGCGCTAGAAATTATACCCCCTTAGGCCCTTGTGCAGTGCCCAACCTGCACATCCTTACATGGAGGCCCTGACACTCAGAAAACATTTAGTATCATTAAAAGGACTGTGCTGCACACCTTACAGAGCTTGCCTCATGTAATCTCACTTAATAAACAACAAAATCATTGGATTCATCCCTCAAATGACTTGCTTTGGGTTCCTTCTGAAAGGATGGTACATCCACCTACAGATGCTTTGCCATAGTTGGTGGGAGCAGTCAGAGCAAAGAGAGATGCTAGCTTCCTCCCACTTCCACAAGTCACTTCACAGCCAACCCAAGCTGCACTCCTGCCCAATGACACCCCGATGACACCACACTTCCCTGACCTACAGTGGTAAGAAGTTAAGTTCCAGAATCAGACAGACATTGACTCTGGTTCCAGCTTTGCCACTTCCCAGCTGTTTGACCCTGGGCAGATTACTCAACCTCAGTGACTCCATATCCTCACATGAAGGTCTGAAATAACTATACCCTTATGAAGTTGCTTTGAGAATTAAATGGGAGAACAAATGTAAAGAGTATCTGGGCCAGGCTCGGTGGCTCATGCCTGTAATCCTAGCACTCTGGGAGGCTGAGGCAGGAGGATCACTTGAGCTCAAGAGTTTGAGACAAGGCTGAGTGAGAATGAGACCCCGTCTCTACTAAAAATAGAAAAAATTAGCCAGGCATGGTGGTGTGCACCTGTGGTCCCAGCTACTTGGGAGACTGAGGCAGGAGAATCACTTGAGCCCAAGAGTTTGAGGTTGCAGTGAGCTAGACTGACACCAGGGCACTCTAGCCCAGGCGATAGAGAGAGACTTTGTCTCAAAAAAAAAAAAAAAAAAAAGAGTATCTGGCACACACAAGGTGCTTAATAAATGGCTGTGGCTGTAATTATTATTGTAACTGTTGTCGGTACCATTGTTTTTACCATTGGTGTTGGTGTTGACCTTCCCAGGGTGACTTGAGGACAGCTGAGCCATCAGAAGCAGCTCTCAGAACAACACTGGCTTTATAACTATCCTTCAGTCGCCAGAGCACAAAGTGAAGGAACTCATCATTTTCCTCCAGACCCTCAATGCAGATGATATGATGCAGGAGGCACGTGCACTTTGGACTGGCTGAGAAGGAGCTGTGATGTACAGGGTGTCACGGTGCACAACTGCAGGGGGTGCCATGCATATCGCAGGCCACATGAAAGGTGCCCTGAAGGATGCAGGCAGAGCTTGCACAGCTACTGCAGCAATCTGGCTGCTATGGGGACCCCGAGTTTGATGTCCACCCTGGGCACTCCAAGGCCACCAGCTGCAGGTGGCTGTCCAGCAGGGTGGTCTCTTTAAAGAAGGCGTTGTGCCTGTGGCCCACTCATGGTCTGGTCGTGGCCTCTCATGGCTGATGCCCAACCCAGTGTGGACCCAGGACCAAACGGCTGAGACAAAAAAGGATAAAGAAAAATGAGATCGGGAGGGAACAGCCCCAAGCTCCCCTGAGTGGGGAGGCAGAAAGACCAACCTTCCCCACATGGCTGTTCTCTTAAAATCACCTCAGGAAACTCACAAACACATTCCTCCCAGAACATGTTCTCTCTAGGCCCCCAAACTCTGCGCAGCATCCACTTCATCCCTCCCTTCCACATTCCATCTTCCCCTCGGGGCTCCCCCGAGCTGCACGGTAGTGACGTTCCTCTCTGTACACTGAGGACCAGGCTCCTCACTTCCCGGAGCCCGCTCACTGAGGACAGGGGGTGAGGACCTGGAGAAGGTTAAGCGCTGGTACCGTGTGGAGGAGGCCCTGGAGGAAGAAGGCAGGAGCACACAGCTGTGGAGCGCCAGGCGCAGCGGAGGCGGGAGGAAGAGACAAGCAGAGACAGTGGTTAGACGTGTGTCCCAGGGCGGCTTCCTCAGCACGAGGCCACTGTACTCATACCCCATCTCTGTCCACCTCACTGTTCCCAGAGGTCCAGGGACATGCTTGTGCCTGCCATTTGCCGCTGCCTCCGGGGTTGCCTGCCTCTGCGGCTTGCCCTCCGCCCGGCTCGCGAGGACAGTCCCCTCCCACCGTGCGCACCACAGCCCGGCTGGGGGCGGGTGGAGCGGTGAGTGCACGCGGACTCCTCCTAATCTTCCCCTGTCCCATTTAAAGACACCCACCTCTCTCAAATCCACCCACCTCTCTCAAATCCACCCATGCCCTCCTCTCTGGGGCCTCTCCTGCAGCGCCCCCCGCTTTGTCTCTTCCTGTCTCCACCCTCCCTCGTGTCTACACTGACTGCTGTCCAGTGCACCATACTTCTGCCCCTAGCCGTCCCTCTCTGGAAACTTCTCTCTCCAAAGTCCATAATCACCTGCTTTGTGGCTCACCCTGAAGGGCACTCTTGAGCTCTTCTCGCAGAGCAGCATCTGGCCAGCTGACCTGGCCTCCTTCCCCAAACTGTCTCTCTGGATCCATACCACTGGCCCCCACCCACTGCACACTGAGTCTCTCTGTACCCCTTCCTCTGCCCAGCCCTGTGTGCCAGGCCTCTCTGGCCCTCTCCTAGGCCCGCTGCTCCCAAACACCTCTGCTCAGCCCCCAACCCCACTCCCAACTCTGTCCTGCACAGTTGGCCCACATGTCCCCCTGGCCACACACCAAACTTGTCCAAAACTGGATTCTTTATCTTTCCCTTCCGATGCCATCTCAGAAACTGGCCCCACCATTCACCTGATGACCAAGCCAAAGCCCCATGCCACCCTTGGCCCCTCCTGCCCCCATCGCCATGTCTGATTGATGACCAAGCATTGGTGACTCTGTCTCCCAAACACCTCTCAAGCCCTGTCACCTGTCTCTTTTCCCTAGTTCAGGCCACCAGCCTCTCTCGCCTGGATTCACCAGCATCCCCCTCAGTGTGTTCCTTGCACCTAGTTTTGCACCCCCCTCGCAGCAACCAGTGCAGCTCTACTTTGCAGTCCACGTGAGCTTTCTAACAATGTCACTCTCTGCGTCGAGCCCCTCAACATTTCTCCACTAGCCCAGGATGATGTGCACACCCTTGATGTGGCCTCATCTTCTAGCTCCTGCTGGCTTCTCTGGGCAAGTCTCTCACTAGAGAAATTTCCCCTCCAGGACCCCAAATAGTGACAAGCCACCTCCCCAGATATGTCCATCATCTGCCCTTCTGAACACTAGCTGGTTGCAGGAGGCAACTTCCTCTCTTTAGCTTTGGGACTTGAAGCTTACTGGTCCCACTGTCTGTAATGTGCTTCCATCCCACTCCCTCTGGTACCTCCTACTCAGACCGCTCATGTCCATGTCAATCTTCCCTGGTGCCCCAAGCTTGCATTTAAGTACCCCTATGGCTCCCATAGCAACTTGCACTTACCGCCACTGAAAGACACATTAATCACCCCGTGCCATCTCTATGTGTGCATTTGACTGTGTTCCCTGGTTAAACCAATGATTCTGTACACAAGGACCGTAGCTGAATCCCCGTCCAATAAATAAATGATTACGAATGTATAACTGACGGGAGGGAGGGAGGGATGGCACACGGATGGACTGGTGGGTAGATGGAAGGATAAAGAAGTGACTCCAATGTACCCTGTCCTCCTCCCCAACACCCTTGTCTGCTCCATCCTGGCCCTTGGGTCCTCACCAAGCCCCCACCCCATGCCTGCTCGCTGCTCCCTCTGTTCCATTGGGTACCCTTTGCTGCCTTTCCGAATCTAACACACCTTTCAGGGTGTTAGAGCTCTCCACCCTTCAGAAAATCTCCCAAACACTCTCGAAACTTCTTATAACCTTAATCTCTGACTTTTCTTAACCCTGTCTATGTGACACTGCCCCTAACCTTATTCTCTGACTTTTCTTAACCCTGTCTAGTGGCCCCTACCCCCTACATGCTGAGTCTCCTGCAAGCATCCCCCTTCCTCTGCCCAGCCCGGAAACACCGGGCCTCCCTCCCCCGCTTTCTCTCTTCCTGTCTCCGCCCTCCCTCGTGTCCACACCAACTGCTGCCCAGTGCACCACGTTTCGGCCTCTGGCACCCCCTCCCTGGAAACTTCTCGCTCCAAAGTCCATAATCACCTGCTTGTGGCTCAACCCGAAGGACACTCAGGGCTGGGGGCATGCAGGAGACGAGCAGTCTGCACCACCACCGCCCGCTTCGCGCGGCCCGAACCAATCTCCTGTCATCTCACACGCAGTGGTCCTGAGGCCTCAGCCAGCAGCTCCTACGCCTGGTCTGCAACTTTCCTCTGATCCAGCCCACCTGAGGGGTATGACATCTCCCTCCAGGACAGTGATTCTCAACAAGGGTGCCATGACCCTTAGGAGAACCGGGAAGCCTGCCAGGTGGGAGTTGGGGGGCAGGGGGCGGGATGCAGACTTAAAGTGCCACCAGGACATCCTGATTCACTGTCCTATGGGTGACGGAGGACTCTGGTAAGTCTAATTAGAGGAAGCCACATTTGACCAGCCCCTTCCCTGCTCCCTGAATACAGGGCGGACCTGTGGCTGCTGCACCGATGGGTTGTACAGGTGCGCAGGGTGTTTATCAGGCCAGCTCAGACCAAGAGGACCCCAAGGACAAGTGAGCTTCGCTCCCCCATTAGAGCAGCAGCCACTCTCAGGCCTGCCTCAGTCCATCTGTCCTGCTGGCCAGTCCAGCACAGGGAGCCAAGGCCCTGAGCCATGGAGAGGCCCCCCCACTACCCCTAGTGACCCCTAACCCTAGGGGTCATCACGCTACACAGGCTTTCATCCCCAGGGCAGGGGGAGTCTGGCAAGCCTCCCCAGCCACCTAGGTCAGCCCCATCAGCAGCAGCCCATAGACCCCCCAACTCACTCAGCAGGGGACAGTCAGGAGACCCTCTGGACATTCACATCCTGGTTCCTCGGGGAGCTCCAGGCAGGGGGCAGCCAGGCAGGCTGGGAGGGCTCCATTGTCTGCCTGTCCCACCCAGCTCATTAGGAACAACATGTTGCTCTAATTACACTTCCCAGGAAAAACAGTGTTTTAAATTAAGGCCTTGGGGAGGGATAGGGGGATGGGGACCACTGGGTTTATTTTCCTGATTGCAAAACACCAAATTTTTCCTTCTAGTGGATTTGGGGGTGCTGGAGAGTACCTTGGGTTCCTCTAGGAGTAAAAGTCATAGACCCTATCAGCTGGATTTGGAAGGGCAGATACAGTGACATCTGGCTGGCCCAATGAGCCAGCAGTAAAAACAGGCAGGAAGCATGCAATCCCCTCTACCAGGGCATCCCCTGCCCCTGCGGGAGGGGAGCGGCAGAGCCAGGGCAGCACTCTGAGCCACACCCCCGAATCGTCAGGACTGCAAACCCAGCGGGGGTCTCCTTCTGCACCCGTTCCGTTCCACGTCGGAGGGCCCCTGGGTGTTCAGGACCCCACCTCACCTCTGCTGCCGCATGTGCGTGCGTGCATGTGTGTCTCCTCGCAAGTGTACACGCTCGCACACACTCACACGTGCGTGCACACACTCTCCAGTTCTCAGGAAATCTAAAATTGCAGTTTCTTTGAACTCATTCCCCTTGGCAGCTCGGACTGCCTTTGTTCTCCAGACAAAAAGGAAAAGAAACGAGACAGAGGGCTCAGAAGAGGCGGGGAGAAGGAGGGAGCTGGGGCCAAGGAGCAAACAGAGGAAGGGAGAGCGGGAAGACGCTCAGAAAGAGAGGGACAGACAAAGACAAGAAGACAGGCTGGAGAGCGGGAAGGAAGCCCTCCCCTCCATCCGCTCTCTCCGAGAGGGCGCAGGTCTCCCATCCACCACCAAAGCCTCAAACACACAGTGCAGCAGTCGCTTCCCCATCAAGAGCCCCAGACAGGAATGTCCCAGATGGGGAAAGCTTGCAGCTCATGAACTGGCCCCAGGTGGGGACACACCCCCAGCCCAAGGCACTGCTGCCTGGGTCCCCTCCCCCACCCTTTCTGCCCATCCCTGCTTCAAAAGCTAGCTCAGTGTCACCTCTTCCAGGAAGCCATCCCCACTGTCCTGCTCTGGGAGCCCTCATTCACAGACACTGAGTGGAAGCCACGCAGGCACTTGCTAATCTCTGCACCTGGCTGCACTAGCCGAGAGGTACTTCCCACAGGAGAGGCCGTCCATCAGAGCCACCTGCCCCATCTGTTCCTGCCGGCCCCTCTCTGGTCCAGGTGCCTATTACGACAGCTGTCTCAGGAGCTCCGTGGCCAGTCCCTAGCTCCCAGTCACACCCCTGCAGCCAGACAGCTCCCCATACCCACCCTTCCCTCTGCTCCCAGACGCTCAAGGGCTCCCGTGGCCACTGGCCCAGGAGCCAAGCTCCCTGCCTGGCTTTCCACGGCCTCCAGGAAGGCCCGAGCGCTCTTCACGGGGATCAGGCAGGGAGCCTGGGAGGAGCTGAAGGAGTGGGGGACACAAGGCAAGAGCTTGGCCACAGCAGAGAAGGCAGGAAAACCCTGCCAGGGTGGCAGGCTTCCCGCAGGACTAATCTGCCTCCGCCCAGCCCTGGGGAGTCTTAAAACCAGATAGGACCCAGAGTCTTGGCATGAGGCTTAGCCTTCGAGTGAGGGGGAAATAGGCTAGGTTAGAGGCCCCAGAGCTGGGATGCCGCCCCCTGGAGATAAGACAGGTGTCATAAGGACTTCTGGGGTTTGTCCCTGGACCAGCTGATACTCCATTCATCCCACTGGACCTGAGACCCTTTGAACCTGGCAGCTCAGTTGGCCCTGTGCCCAGCACACCCCAGGACTTGCTCTCCGCGGCCCTGCTGACCCACACCTGGCCTCAGCCTGTGGCCTGGCTGGCCCGGCAGCAGGACACTTGGCCCTTTTCAGGGTCTGGCCCCAAAGCTGCAGTTTTGATTTGCTTTCTGACAATAAGACTGCAGCCAGATCCCTGCTCTCGGAATCTGAGCCTTCACTGTTATATATTACAAATCCAGTTATTAAGGATTTTAACTTTTTTTAAATAACTCATCCCTGGGCTGGGTCTTCTTCAGAGCGGGCTGTGGGTTTTGGCCAGAGAGCACTCTCAATCAAGAGAGAGGGCTCCGTGCTGCTTCCCTGGACAGGACTCTGCCTCCCTGTCCAAATCGGCAGTCTTTCGCAACTGCAGCCAGGAGCAGGAGGCTGCCTGTCAGGCGCAATTACAGCCAGCTCACTTGGCGGACCCCACCTCGGTCTGGGAGCAAAAGAAAGTGAGGTCAGGGGCGTGGGGCCTACGGATCCCACATCCTGACCCTGCGTGTCAAGCCCAAACTGCGCTGAAAATGTCAAATGGTGTCCGCTCTCAGCCTGGGGATTCCCTGGTGGCAGGAAGTGGTTGCCCTTTTCCCAACTCCCCATCTGACAAGGGCTCTCCTTCCTGTCTCCCCACCCAGGCTTCTGCCCCTGGCGATCCGCTCGAAGATGCACAGGAGGCCGCGGAGACTGTACTTCTCAGCCCCCCATGGCAAAGGACATGGCCTTGCTTTGTCTAGATGCAAACTCCAAACTTCTTCCAGTCCCTAGAAAGCCCCAACCAGCCAGCCAGGACCCAACCTGGTCCTTGGACCCTGGGACCAAAGCCATGTTTCCCAGCTTCTTCTTAAGTAAGTGCTACAACATCTGGCTAATGCTGCCTCGACCAAAAAGGCTTCCTTGACTACTCTGGCCTCTTCTGAACATTTTATTCCTGAAAACGTGCCACCTAGTACTCAACCAGATTTTGCATTGCTTTGCATTGCTGTCCATGTAGTGTGGGTGACACTGGCCTCCCAACAGGACAGCAAGTCTTCTGAGGCCAGAATCACACCCTCCCCCGCGACACACCCCAGGCAGCCCTGGATCCACAAAGAGTGTGCGGAGTAAAATCCAGACAGGTTTCCACGTGGCAGGTGCCCGGTGGGCACAGGGAACATGGAAGGCTCCAGGGCATGTGGTCAGAGACTGGTCTTCACCTTCCTTGTCTCTGCCTGCCCTCCCCAGCCACAGGCCACAGCTTCATGAGTCCAGCTCACCTCATCCAGGATCCTTGATGTATCCTGCACCTGGACCATAGCCATGGAATGTTCCACATCCAGGAGATGGTGAAGAGAGGGGGGAAAGTTCTCCATTAGTAACAAGGAACACTAGACTGGGCCAGGATCAGCATACCAGACATCTCCACTAAGAGGAGCCACCAGAAACCACCTCCCACCAAGGGTCAGGATGGTATGCCTCCCAGCCACGCCCTCCGTGTGGTCCCTGACAAAGAGGGTTTGAGGGACACTGATGCAGGGAATTGGTGGGAAAGGCTAAAGCATGGACCAAATTCCAGGTACCTCTGGAAGTGACAGGAGAAAGAAGAATGATAGCAGTTAGTGGGAAGAGCCTGAGGCCCTTCAGGAGCTGCTCTTGCTGGGCATGTGGCCTTGGGGAGCCAAGGAGAACCCCCCTAGAACCCCAGGAGCTGCCAGAACTGAGAGAAGAAGCTTGGACAGGACAGGGAGGCAAAACCAGGAGGAGTAGGGGTGAGGGATGGGGGTGGCAAAGGAGGGCTTGCTTGGTAAGAACTGTCTGAGCACACTATGGGCTGCCTCGTGAAGGGCAAATGAAGCATCCAAACAGAGCCCAAATGACCACTTCTCCAAGCTGCAGCTTAGCCCGGTCTTGAAAAGCATAACGAATCCAGTTAGCCTGGGTACCAGTCAAGGAGACCCCAGGAGAAGGAAGGAGAGCAACAGTAAAGGAATGAAGCCCCCGTGACTAGAAGAGGAAAGAAAATGGGGCCCCAGCAGGAATAATTAATTGGGACATAAGGCCTAAATCAGAGCTTCTGAAACTCCACATGCACTAGAAGCCCCTGGAGGTACAGTCAGCACAAAGTCTGCAGGCTGCACCCTCACTGTTTGCTTCAGTACGTATGAAGTAGGACCCAAGAATTGGCCACACTTTCGGAATCGTGGGCTAAGTTAATGGGTCTCAGCCCTGGCTGCACATCAAAATCCCCCAGGCAGTGGCGGAGGATACCAAGGCCTGGGCCACCCTAAAGATGGTGTTTAGCTCAGTCTGGGTGGGGCCTGAGCACTGGTGACTCTTAAAGCTGCCCACGGGGTTCTTATGTGCAGCCCTGCTGACAGCCACTGGGCTGGCACCCATGAGGTCCCTTCCCTCTGGGAGTCTGTGGTCTCAGACTTCTCAGAAAGAAGGGCAGGAAAGGCCTGAGCTGGGCAGGGAGACTGAGTAAGATGAGGACCTAGCCCCCTGCCGCAGCCTGCTCTGGCTGCCCCGCCCAGGCCTTCCTCCACGGGAAGGAGCTTTCCTGGAGGGCTCAGGGAAGGATGGTGGTGGTACACGTCTGACTGCCCTTCCTGGCCCGGAGCGGGCTACAAACACAGGAAGGCTGGTAATCAGTTTGAAGAAGAAAAGGTGAGAGCAAGACATACCTCAAAACCAGGAATATGGTAGATGGCCGGCTAGGTTGAAGAAAAAGAAAGCTTTGGTCATGTGCTTGTGACCCAAGGCCCCCATCACCCTCATGACACCCATGGAGTATACCAGTGACCAGACAGTCCAGGGGTTGAAAGACTCTACTCCATGGCAGGGTGGGGTGGGGCGCAGCCATACTCCTATCCAGTTCACCTGCTGCAGTTCACATCACACTAAGAGGAAGTGTGAGACAGCTCCAAGCCAAACCTCCCGTTTCACAGCCGGAAAGTGGCTGCCCAGGGCCACATAGCCAGGGCATAGTGGGGCCAGCACTAGAAAGGGGGTCCTGTTCTTACTCGTCCCTAGAGCTCCCCGTCACTGCAATTAGGGCCCCCTCAACCAGACCACAGAGGTCTTCCTCCCAGAAACCACATCAGGATATGACCCAGGGAAGAATGAATCCAATGACCAGGGGACTCAGACAATCCAGACTCCAACATTCTACCCCAATGTTAGATAAAGTCCCGACTTGGGGTTGGGAAAAGATGGGCAAATGGGCCCCAGCAGGAGTCCTGGCTTCCAGAGGAAGCTGTCCTAGGCCCCAATGAGTGCCAGCCCCTGGTGGGGAAGAAGGGCCTGAGGGCAGCTCCACCCCCATTGAGGCCTTCCCCACCTGTGCCCACTCCCCGCCCTGCCATGCACTTCCTGCCTGGGCCTCCGGAGCTGGGTGTGGACCGGGCTCACCTTCTCTCTCTGGATGAGCTCAAAGGAGGCCAGCAGCTCGCCTGAAGGCTGGCTGCCCCTCGTCAGTGGGAACCAGGCCAGCCGGGGCATCCGTTCCAGACTCGGTTGACATATGCAGCGGCCAATAAACTCATCTGCGCCCTGGACCAGGTGTGGAGAGAGAAGAGTCAGCGTCCCCCTCACCCAGGGCTCTGAGCGGCCTCAGAGAGATCACCGGGCCTACATACAGCCTCCTGAACCAGAAAGGGCCTCAGAAGTCAGGGCAGCCCCTGGTGCAGAATAGGGAAGCCTGCACTCCTCAGCCGGATGCCAGGTTTGAATTCCCATCACAGTGGGGAAGTCCCTCTGCATGTCAAACTAGTGTCCATCCTGCTGTAATTTAATCCAGTGCTGAGCCCGTTAGAGACCAGAGAGATAATCTCCCAGCATGTCTGCAATGCCCTCGTCAGTACAGATGTCTCACATTTCCAAGGACTTTTGTATCCCCTATTCATTTCACCCTTAAATTCCCCCACTTTCCAAATGGAGAAACTATGATCACGCTCATCAAATTAAATGAGCCTTGCCAAAATTATGTTTACATCTTATAATTCCTTTGCTCAGGCATCTGCCTTGGCTCCCTGCTGCCCAGAAGACAGAGTCCAAACTCTTCTCTGGCTCTGAAGGCCCTCGCCCTGGATGGGGTGGGCAGGCCCCCGAAGAGCTCTGGCACAGCCGGGGGCCTGTCCCGTCAGTCTTCTGGCCCACCCTGCCCCAGCACTTGCTCCTTCTGCTTAGTCCCCGACCAGCACCCTCCCAGCCCCCTGCCACCACCCCCAACGTCCCTCCTCCTTCTGCCCCCAGAGGTGTCAGGGACCGTGCTCTTCTCTAAACATCCCCATAGACTCTTCCTGCAGCTGCTCATCCCCCTGCAGCACCCCCAGCTTGTGCTCCGCAGCCCAGGCCCACGTTGCCCACCACCGGCTGGCCCCGCCGCCTCGTGGGACATCCTGCACAGCAGCACCTTCCCCCACCCCCTGTTCACCACACCCTCCCAGGGCACCTGGCATCTAGTCATGGCCACTAGAAGCATCTTCCAAACCCTGCCCCCTCCCCTTTCATCCCACTGCCACCCCCAGCCCAGCAGGGTCTCTTTGCCACGGTCCCAGTTGACTGTCTCCCCGTGGCATCCAACCTGGTCTTCTGAACATGTTGCTCTGACGCCGTCACTCCCCTGCCCCCCGGCCTCATACTCCTTCCTCCTCCTTCCAGCCTGCCCCCCTCAGCCTCCCTCTCTCCCCCACGCTGTGCTGGAATGCCTCTGCCTCCCCCCGCCCCAATCCCATGTCTCCTCCAGGGCCTGGGGCTTCTCACAGCCTTCCCTGACATTCCAGGCCACAGTGATCTCTCCCTCTTGGGAACCTTCTAGAGCTGTGCTGTCCAGTGCAGGAACACTAGCCACCTGCAGCTATTTAAATTTTACTTCGTTAAATTAAATAAAATTTAACATTCCATTTCTCAGTTGTACTAGTCACACTTCAAGTGCTTAACGGCCAATGCGGCTAGTGAGTCCCATTGTGGACAGCACAGCTCTAGGGCATTTCCAGCACCGCAGGAGGTTCTGTTGGGCAGCTCTGCCAAGAGGCCCTGCCTGGGCACAGAGCTGTGTGGCACTCGGGGATTCTCCACTCTGTGGGTGGGTGTCAGCTCCCACCTAGACAGGGACCCCAAGCAAGAGGCCACACAGCCCCGTAAAGCCAGGGCTCACTAGACATTTGTGGATTCCATGCAGCTCCATGATGGGAAGGAGGGACTGGCCGGCGATCACAAAAGCAAGTCAGAGGCAGAGAAAAGCCAGGCTCCTGACCCACAGCCAAGCGCCCTTTCCAGATATGTCCCCTCTCTCCGCCGTGTTTGATTAGCAATGTCCGCCACGGGGCACAGCACATGTGCTAGCAATCCACTTTTAATTACTCTAAAGTAGTTTTAATTACCCTAGAGCCTGTGGGGTCAGGGGACAGGCCATCGGTCTCAGCCTTGGGAAGGACCCCTCTGGTTGGGGAGCCCAGAGTCCATGGAGACCCCACCTTCGGGGTTGGCAGTGAGGGGACGAGGCGGGAGGTGGACAGACTCACGTAGGTGTCGTGGTCGTACACCTCCACCACGATGCTGGGCGGCTGCTCAGCAACGGTGGCTGGTTCACCAAAGATCTCGATCTCGTAGAAGATGAGCGTCTGGTCCCAGGTGGGGTTCAGGGTGTTCTTCGCCACCACGGTCTTCTGGCTCTGGTGCAGGAAGGAGACGATCGCGTAGGGATCTGTGTGGGCCGGGGCAGGGAAGGGAGACAGGACACAGTAGGGACTGTGAGGGACACCTGCTCGGGGTGGCGCAGGGCCACAGAGCTGAAGCAGCAACATTCGAAATCGATTTTCCCCTGGGGGCTCTCCAGCCCCTCCATGAGGCCAGCTAGCGGGCCACTGTGGGGAAACCGAGCCCAGGTCCCAGCAAATGGGCACAAGATCCAGAGAACTTCCCCTTCTGCACTGCTTCCTGGGCTGGCCACTGGGGCAAGGTCCAGTAGGAAGAAGTAAGTGTCTATATGGCCTATTCATTCATTCATCTATCCAACAAGCATTTATTGAGTGCTTTCTGGATGCCAGGCTAGGGGCTAGGTGCTAGGGGCCGAGAATACAATTTGAACCAAATGTAAAATATTCACACAAATTTGGGGGATCCAAGCCTTAAAGAATAAAGTACAGTGAAGCATATCAGGCGGGATCTGGCTCCCTCAAGGAAGGGCAAGTAGAGCAGAGATGTGGGTCTCTGTGAGCTCTGGGATGCCACCAGACCGAGGCGACTGAGTCTGCATTTCAGCAAGCTCACTCCAGCTGTCATACGGGAAACAGACTGGAGGGGCGGAAGGCATACAGGGAGGGGGACCAGTTCTGAGGCTACTGCAATGTCCAGGCAGAGATGGGGGGGCCCAGATGGGTGTGGGGCACTAGAGAGAGCTATTTAACAGCAGGTAGTGTGAGAGGAACCTGTTTAGCTGTTTAGCAGTGGGTGGTGTTTAGCGGCGGGTGGTGTGAGGGGAACCTGAAGGCCCCCACAACTCCCTGCTCCCCCCAAAACTCCTTTCCAGTCTGCCAGCCCTGGCCACACCAGCCTGGGACCCAACCACAAGACATTCTGTCTGCCTAGTCCCACAGGCCGGTTGTGTCACTGAAGCAGATTCCAGGGCAGCGCCTCCCAAATGTGAGCATGCAACAGGGTCACCTGGAAGGCCCACACAGACCGCTCAGCTCTACCCCCAGAGATTCTGATTCGGCGAGGCTGTGGGGGGCCTAAAAGTTCCCAGGTGATACTGATGCTGCCTTCTGGGGCCACACTTTGGAAAGCAGTGCAGGAAAAGGTCCTATGGGACTGAGTGCCTGTAATTCGGGAAAAGAGCAGAGTGCTTGGAGGAGGGGGCTCCTCCTGCCCCCCAGTAGGATGTCAGCCTAAAGGCTGAGTCCAGGGCCTAACACATGCCCTAGACCCTCGGCACCCTGCTCCATCCTGCCCTGTGCCCTCTAAGCGCCAAGGTCCAGCCCCAACACTGCCCCATGTGACCTCAAGAGGGCCTCGGTGGCCCCAGAGGCAATGGCCTTTGCCTCTCTGGCCTCAGAAGGCTGCAGGGATGTCCAAACACAGCCCTGCAACTGGGATGGGGAGACAGTGCTGCCCCACAAAAGGCAGAGGAGCAGGACAGGATCCCTGGCCGCAAGGAGACCAAGTGGCACACCATGGCCACTGCACAGGAGGTGACAGAGAGAGGGGTTGCTGGGGACTGACCATAAAAGAGGTGGGAAGGTTGAGGTGGGCAGTGGCAGGACTCCCATTAAGGGATGGAGAGAGCAGGGTCCAAGGTTGTGGTTGCCCAAAGAGCTAGTTTTAAGGGTGAGGGGCATCTAAGTTAAGGGGTCAGGCCATCCACTGGCTGAACAACACTGGGTCTGGCTAATAGGAAGTAGCCACAAGCCTGGGACCAGACCATCAGTCATCAGGCACAAAGCACAGTGGGGTCAACCATGGAGGGCTTCCTGCAGGAAATTGGTTTTGAACCTGATTCTGGGGGCAGAAGAGGGCAATGGGAGACCCCCGGCAGGAAGGCGCAGGGGAGACCTGCCCACCACGTCTCACCACCCCCACCTGTGGGAGCCTCCCTGGCAGGGGGCTCCCCGTCCTTGCACCGGCCCTGGCAGGGCTGGCCCCGAGCCTTCCCCTTCTGCCCCTGGCAAGGCCTAGCGGCGTCTGTGCGTTTAATGAAACCGTCTGGCTGTGATACCATCAGCTCCAAGCTCGGCAGAGAACCTCTCCCGGTTCCAGTAAGGGAAGGAGGGTGCGTTCCGATAAATAAAACCATATTAGAAAGCCAGCGAAAAAGCCCCTTTTGTTCCCGCCCCCTGTGCTTCCCAACGCTTTATTTTTATAAGCGCGCAGGCCCCAGACCGACCGCGTTTACACAAAGATCACAATTGCACATTGTAGCGGCGGTGCACGCTGTATTGGTGTTGGCAGCACCCCCCACGCTGGCCCCTGAGCAGGCCAACTCCTTCCAGCAGCCCCGGCAGCCCAGGCAATGAGCTCAGCGCTGGGGGGAGCGCGGGGAGGGGGCGGCTTTCAAACAAAAATCACCCAGACCTACACACGTGCCCCACCCGCCCAGGGGAGGAAAAAACACACAACAAAGGCATTGTAAAAAGCAGGCCTGGAGGCCTGGGGCCTCAGACACTGGGCTACTGTGTGCTGGGCCTGGCCTCTCCCCGCACAGAGCCCAGCCCCTCCAAAAAGAAAGAAACGGGGGAATGGGGGTGTTGCTAGAGCAAGGTGGTCAGATGAAAAACAGCCAGACGGACTCATAGACAAATCCCTCTTCCAGGAAAGCCAAGAGGAGAGAGGCAGATTCCCAAAGAGAGGCAGAGGAGAAGGTGAGGGGCTGAGTATCCGTGTCCATCGCAGCCCCGGGTTCTCCCCAGGGCCACGCCCGCCAAGCCACACGGAACCCCTCTGGGCCAAGGTGTTGTGCTTGGATTGGAGCTCTCTGAGCACCATAAGCTGCCCTGGGGAGGCTCCAGTCATGGACACACAAGGATTCTACCAGACCCCAACACCACAAGTAGCAAGGGTTCAGTCACCAAGCCCCAGGCAGGTGATTCTTGGCTGGATCCTGGGCTGTCTGGGCTGAGTCCTGCTTCCCAGACCTGCCTGGAGCCCTGGGAGGATCTTCTGCATTCAGAGTACACTAAGCTTACCTCATGGGCCTTCCCACCAACCAGTTCAGACCACCAGGGTAGGGGACAGGGCAGGCGGTGGCACCCCATTTGTCAGAAGAGGGAGCTTTGTCCCAGGAAGACTGAGTCTCTCGGCTGTGATCCTAGGTGACCAGGACTAGACCCCTGACCGTCTGCCCAGGGCTCCTTCCACCATGCCATGCCCGTAGGAAGGGACCCTTAAGAGACGGTGGAGTAGATCACTAGTAATCAAGGCAATGCAAATGAAAACTATACCACAGCAATATTTTTCCTATAAAATTAAGAAAAATTGTTCAAAATCATAAAACCCAGTGTTGGCAAATAGTTGATGAAATAGGTACTCTCCTTTATTGCTGGAAGCAATTCAGTAACCCTTCAGAAAAGCAATTGGGCAGTGTGCCCTGAAAAACATAAAACTGTTTATACTCTTTTTCCCATATTCCTGGGAATCATCCAAATTCACCAAAAAGCTAGATGTACAAAGATGTTCACTTGAGCACTATTTGTAATACATCATTCATTCCTTACCCAGTTATCAATTGGCTACTCTGTGGTAGGTTAGCCGGTGCTAGGAACACGAAGATGAATGAGACACAATCCCAGGCCTTAATTGTGACTACTGGCTGGAAATGGTAGCTCAACAACAGTCATAATACAAGGTGATGTGCAACTAAATAGTGGAGTGCCCAGGTGCTGGGGCAAGGGGTGCTCTACGTCGCCTGTGGAATCCAGCCGGCCTTCCCAAAGGAGGTCGCCTATCCTGTGTCTCCAGAAGGAGGCGGCAGCTGAGGCAGACCAAGAAAAAGAGGCGTTCCAGGCACCCGGCATGGCACAGGCAAAAACACCAATGGGCACGGCCTGGGCATGCGGGAAACAGAAAGCAGCTGGTCTGGCTGAGCGGCAGGCACATCCAGGGCAGTGGGGATAGGGCAGGGAGGAGGGGAGAAGGGGAAGATCACAGACAGTCCTGGATTTGTGCAGAGCAATTTGGACTGAATCCTGAAGATCAGTGTTTCCCAAAACGCGTTCTTTGAGTGTTGAGTTCTCTGGGGAGCTAATGAGTGCTTAAACAGATTAAACAGGCTCCTTCCCTGCAGCCGCCCAGAGCCTCTCATATGCCACTGTGCATTGTAAATCTCTAAGCATGCAGTGTTTCCCAGTCTCTCTTACTCAGGAACCCTTTTTAAGTGGAGCATTTCACAAGCCTCCAATGCACTTTGGAAAACACCTCCTTAAGCTCGTCTGGTGGATTGCCCCAGCCAGAGCCAACCTTAACAAAAAGCTGTGCTTAAAAAGTTGGGGAGGGGAGGGGATGGGGCATGACCAGAGTCCAAACACAGGAAGCCCAAAGCAAGAATTCCCCAGTGCCACCCAGGACTGAGTCTGGATCTGAGGGGAAACTAAGTCACTGGTCACCAAGAGCAATGGTGGTCCCAGCTGTGGGCAGCTGTGGGTCATCAGATCTCACTGTGGCCTGGCCTGGCAGGAGTACCCCTCAGGACCACCCAACTGGCACACAGCCTTGACCTCTCAGGAGCCATGAGGCCAGCAAAGAAGGGGCAGGACCTTCTGCTTTCTTGACAGATACTCCACCCTTGTAAATTAACATATAATGTGGTGTCTGGTCTAGCAGCCATCTCTCATTGGCTAGGTGAGCCAAGTCAGGCCCGAGGCCGCTGGACCTGGATGACTCTCAAAGAGGAGTTTCTGGGCTCCTAAGCTAAGGGTTATTCCCTGGAATGTAGTGACCTCACAACAGAGCTACCCTTGGGTCCTCTGGCCAGGGTGGCAGCTTTGCAAGCAGAGCTTATGGCCCCTCCAGCTACAACAGCAGTTCTCAGCTGCAGGAGGAGGAGGAGGAGGAGGAGGAGGAGGAGGGCAGAATTCCCTGGGGAGCAATTTGTCAAAGCAGACAGCTCCCCAATGTCCTTTGAGAAACATCAATCTACGATGAAGAGAAACCCAGCTCAGACTGCTGTTCAAGGACGCGATGCTACCCATTCCATGACAAAGGAGTAGGCAGGACGGAGCTAGGTACAGCACTGATGAAATGTGATTCCTAAGTCCTCTCGAGTCATAGCTTTTCAGTTTAAAGAAATCTAGTATGTACAAAAGATGCTCACAAAGCACTGGGTACCCCATCCCAGTATCAGAGAAGTTATTTGAATTAAGCATCATTTTACACCTTTTATTCCTAATAGCTGCACAGGGCACACACATTCATAAACACACAAGCACATACCACAGACACCCTTCTGTTGGTTCAGAGAATTGATGCTGGCCGTGCACGCAAACCCCACCCAAGGTGCAACCCTCAGGCTGCCCGGATGGCAACATCTCCATGACAGCCCACTTCTCCCAAGTTCAGTATTGGTCAACCAGTGTGTTTCCCAGGCAATTCCTGTGTCTCCTCTCAAATCCTCAGCCAGAGATGAGAATCAGACATGACCCAGCACCCAGGCAGCAGAACACAGCACAGAGCCATGGGAGCCCGCCCCGGGGCTCAGGAGCCCAGCCAAGGCCAGGAGTGCTGCAGGTCAGAGTTGCTGGAGCACTTCCCATGGAGGGCCCTCTCTGCCCCAGACGCCCAGCAGGCAGCTGGAAGGTGCTACCAGCGACACACTCTGTGCTAGACCCTCCCCTGGCCCCAGACATTCCGGATTCACACATGAGTTTCCTCAGAGAAATGCCAGCCAGTGGCCGCGCAGCCTCCGGCCGCCAGCCACCCCAGGGTCAGTTCCAGGGGAGAAATTGCTTTGGTTTAGGGCTTGGGAGTGAAAATAAACACTCTGGGTTTTATAGGTTCACCCGTGTTGGCTGCTGTTTTCCTTTCCAGCAGCTGCTCAATCGGGCCTTTCATTCAGAAGCCAGTGGCCTCTGAGGAAGCCCTGGGCAGTGCCCTCAAAGCTCACTGGATGTTTATTTGGGGGAGGGGGTGGGGCCGGGATGGAAAATGTGACGTCTCCACAGACCAGTGTCTGCTCACCCTGCGCTACAGTCCCCAGGGGACTGGCTCCCGACGCTGGTCTCTTGGAGGATGTCCCTGCCCTCCTGCAGGGTCCTCAGAGCTGGGCCCACAGAGGATAGGGGCCTTCTGCCTGGGCCCCACGTTGCCACCCACCCCACACAAACCCACTACCTGCACCCCTCCCTGGAAGGGAGAGCAAATGAGGTCGTAGATTAGTCCATCTCTCTTCTCTCAGGGTAAGTTCTAATTGTCAGGATCCTGGACAAGTTTCCTAGGAAGTTGCCACTGCAGACACCTATCTGGCCCCGGCCTGCCCATTCTGGATGTTGGTTTTGCACACAATGTGCAGAGGATGCTGTCAGGACCCCGGCGCCAAAGCAAAGAAGAGAAACTACCGCATCTGCCCTGCACCTGGCTACACAGGGCTGGGGGACCGGTCACTGACAGGAAACCACAGGTGCCGGGGAGCAGGACACAGAGTGGACCCCGCGGCAGTGAGGAGAGTGGGTGGGCAAGGAGGATGGGCGGATGGCCATCAGTTGTGGAGCCATTCTGTGACCAGGAGGCCACTTTCACAGGATTCAATTCTTCTCAACCAAATAGCAGGCATTTGGAGGGCGAGAGCCTTGGGTTCAATTCCCAGCTCTGTCACTTGTCAGCTATTTTAACTTAAGCAATTTAGTTAACCCGCCTGAGTCTCAGTTTCTTTACCTGTAAAATAAGGATGCTGAACACCTAATTCATAGGACAGGTGTAAGGGTTACACGCAATAATATCAGTACAGTGCCTGGGCACAGAGTGAGCACTCAATAAGTGTTTGTTCTTTAGACACCAAGGGCTGCAGGTTCAGAGGGAAGACAAGGCCCCATCCTCGGGGAGCTCATGGTCAGAGTGGGAAGGATGTGGCTGACCCAGAGCCCTCTCAGGCAAGGGGCTGGCCAAGTGCTGAGGAAAGAGCAACCGGCTCTGCTTGAGGAAGTCAGAGGGCCTCTGGGCAGGGTCTTGAAGAATGCCTAGGAGTTCGCTGGGTTAAAATAGGGAGGGAATTCAGTATAGACAGAGGGAATGCTGAGTGCAAAGGTCGGGCTTGTGCAACGTGGACAAAAGTTGATGGAGCTGGAGCTAGCAGGTAGAGGGGGATGAGCAAAAGGTGAAACAGGAGCAGTCCACAAGGGTCAGATCACAAAGGACTGTCCACCGTGCTGAGAGTCGGGGGTCTATCTGGCAGTGTCTATGTTTGAAATCAGGGGAGGGACGTGTCCAGGTGTGTCTGGGCAGTGTGGAAGGTGGCAGGGAGGCCAGGAGATGACAAGAATGGCCTAGATGAGAAGGGACAAAGCCAGTGTGAGATGACAGTATGACACTGAAGAGGAGGGAACAGATCTGAGAGAGATTCAGGAGCCAGAATCCACAGGACTGGGTGGTTCTAGCCGGGGTAAAGGAAGCTGCTGGCCGTAGGACCAAGGCGGGAAGTGCACGGGGAGCCTGGATCTGGGAGCGGGCAGGGTCACACGGGGGCTTGGACAGCATGAACCACAGGGAGTGGAAGTGAAGGAGTGGAGAGACCCTAGTGCTCAGAGAGGAGGACACAGACAGGACTTCTTGGGAGTGTCGGGCTTAGGGCACACTGAAGCACCAAGTAGGAGCAGGTGGAGGAGGCCACAGGAGACCCGGGAGAGAGTGGCAGCCTGGGAGCCAAGGCCGGAGGGGCTTTCAGGAAGGAGGGGACAGTTGGCGAAGCCCAATCCGACAGAGGAGTTGAGCAGGCCACAGACAAGGGGCTGCTGCCCCTGACGACCAAAAAGCCACAGGATCCTGGTGACAGCACCCACCTCCATGCCCCCAGCAAACGGCACCCACCTGCAAGGAGAAGCCTCAGGACCCATCCCTGTTTCCTGAAGGCCCAGTGTCTCCCTTCTCAGCTCTCGTTCTGTGCTCCCTGGCTCTCCTCCCTCTCTGCCACTTACCAGAAAAAGAGTCCTTGTCCATCGCAGGCAGGTCCCGGGCCTGGTACATGTAGCAGCGTAGGTGGTAGCGGTTCCCATCTTCACCGAGGAAGAAAGAGGGGTGCCAGGGTGAGGGCTAGTCTGTCCCCAGTATGGGCAGCAGACAGAGGGCTGAACAATAGAAACCACGCAGGCCACTAGGCAGGGTCAGGAGAACAGACCACAGCTCAAAGGCGGGCCCCCGACTGTTGTGTCCTTGGCCCAGGCAGAGGAGGTGGGGAGGAGGAGGGCCAAATAGATGATGGGGACAGCCACCATGCACAGGGCCTTGAACTCCCCATCTCAGACCTGAGTGGGTGCACACGCCACACACACGGACATACACGCACACACACCCCCCAGAAGACACTGACCCACTGAAAAGGACAGAACCAGCTCCCCAGAGCCCCACACGCACACACAAGTGTAAGGTTGCACGCCACATCACCCCATGGGCAGCGCCGAGTCCCACTTACAGTCGAAGATGCAGGAGATCGTGGGTCTGTTCACTCCAAAGCTCAAGGTAGAGACGGACATAGAATCTTCACTCCTGTCATCCACCACACCACCCTGGAGACACAAAGCTGGTCATGGCAGACTCTGACCCCAGAGCCTGGGGGTGGCAGGGAGACTGGCCCCAAAAGTCATGTCCCCAGGGCCAGGAGCTCTCTAGGCCACACTCCTCAGCTGCTGAAAGCAGGGCCATCAACACTTTGGGGAGCTCATCCCCTCCTAAAGATTCCCCAGACTCCAATGTCAAAGCACCAAAGAACTGTGGGAAATTCTTCCCCCTCTCTAGTGAAGACAAGAGAAGCCGGGATGGAATTCCGAGTGTTCCGGCCAAAGAGGTTAGAGTTTAAGAGAAGAGAGGACTCTAAGGGGTTCCAGGGGAAAATCGAATGGGATGGGGATCTGCCCATCAGGGAGGAGCCTAGTGGAGACTGTCTGGATGTCCCAGGCTAGCATCTCTGGCCCTCATCTCTGTCCACTCCCTGCGTATTTAGAGACAGTGCCAGAGCCAGGGACACACAGGCACATATCCACCATCTCTCACCGGTTCCCACTGTGCCAAGGGCGAAGAGAGCTCAGGCTGAGGCCAGGGCCGGGAACAGTGGGGCTAGGGACAGACATGGGAGTGGAGGCAGGGCGGGTCCACTGCAGGCAGGCTCAGGAACTAATCTGTCAGTTTACTGTGCTTGAAGCTGTAAGCTGTAGATGGGCAACCCCGCCACCTTGAGCCCATTGGCATTGGGCGCTAACACAGTGCCACAGCCCACTCTAGAGAGCACTGAGACCAGAACACTACCCTGGGCCAGACACCCCCTTCCCTGGTGCACTCCCTCCAGCCCACAAACCTCCCAGGGCCAGGAGCCTAAGCCACACCCTGCAGAGGGCCTGGGGAGAGCTGGGGTGTTCACCAGCTGCCCATGCTGTCTACTCCCTCTGTGCTTGCTGGGATTTCTCCAAGGACCTCTCTCCCCTCCCTTCCCCTCTCCCCAGCCGGTCACCTGCTCCATTTCAGAGGGGTGAGGGGAAGTGACAAGGTGGTCTCTGCTCCATTTCCTTACCCTGGCCCTCTCCCCATGACACAATGTGTGCACGCCCCTGAAAGGAAACCCCAGCTTCTTCCTTAGAAGGCCTGCTCTCCCCACCGAGGCCTACCCAGAGCGGCCAAGTCCAAGGATCTTTCTGCTGGGCTGCCCTGACCTTCACCCTGGTGGGAGCCATCTCCCCAAAATCCCAACCTCTCCCCAGGCCCTGAAGCTACAGAGTCCCCCAGTGCCTCCAAATACAAGATACCTCTGCCACATCCAAACCATGCCAACCCTTAGGGCCCAGCCCCAAATCCCCTTGTCCAGGGAGCCTCCCCAGACATTTGTCCTCCCACTTCCTGTCCAGGCCACCCCAAGCCAGAACCTGCTTCACCACCCTCAGTCACCACCGGCTCCCCGGCCTGAATCCTTCCGTGGCTCTTACACCTGAAAAGGTCAAGTCCAGTGGTCAGACCCCCAGTGACCTGCTCCAACCAACACCAAGGCTTGCTTCTCCCAAAACCAGCCCTTGGCTTCAGGCAGGCCACGCTCTCATAGCTGCCCAAAGTCACACTCCCATCACAGGCTCGTGCCGTCCCACAGCCGGAAGAGCCATCAACACCCCAGTCCTCCCTGCCTTCAGATCATCTTAGGACGCCTAGGTAAAGCCTGCCCTGGTCACTCTGGATCAACAAAGAATTGCACCCTAAAAGCAGGCCGGGTCTTCCTCTGCTCCCCCTGCAAAGGAGCCTGCAAAAGATACCCTCAGGAAAGTCACGCTCCTCTGCTTTCCCGGGGCACTCGCCAAGGTCCTGCCACAGCTGGGTGGGCTCTGATTTCTACCACAGCACATCTCCTTTTCTGACAGAGATACCGGCCCCCCTCTTCCTTTGGCCATTCAGCATGGGCTCTAAAACCACGTTACTTGGGCTCCATTTCTGGCCCTGCCATGTACTGGCTGTGTGACTTTGGGCAAGTTGCTTAAATTCTCTGAGTTGATCTCTTTGTAAATTTGGGATAACTATACAGTGCCGTTTTAGTAACAATCTACACTTGCTGTGATTGTTAAAGCAGATGGAGAATATGTAGTTCTTAGCATACTGTCTGGTACATAGTAAATGCTCAACAAATGTTAGCTATTAATGACCTTATGAGAGAAGTAAGGCACAGGCCTTGGGGAGGGGGCATATCATAAACTACAAAGTTTGCAGTTGTGCTGGGAGTGGTGTTCATACATCTTATTCCGGGAAGCTATAATAAAACAGTGGATATTTCAGTAATGAGCCACAGCCCTGGACAGAAATCAAAATCAAGCAAGCGTGCGTCTCCCTGAGCCTCCAGGCAGTGGTGTCTTCCTTGTATTTGGAGGCTTTCTCTGTCTCTCTGTCTCTCTGTCTCTCTGTCTGTCTCTCTCTCTCTCTCTCTCTCTCTCACACACACACACACACACACACACACACACACACACACACACACACACACCTGCCTATAGAAGAGAACAGGATAACAAGGAGAAGTGTCAGATGGGGAAGGACCCAAAGGCCTGAAATCCTTCCTCAGGTCAGGTGTGGCCCCTGGCCAGCCTGGGGCCTGCCAGGAGAGGCATTTGGCATGGCCGTGCTGCACGACACCCCACCGGGGTGAGCACCAAGTCCAGCAGCTAACCTCTCCTGGCTGTGGGGTCTGCAACACCAACCACAAAACCAGACCTGGGGGTCCCAGCAGGCTACCTAGGCATGAGACGCGTGGACACCAAGGAAAGCAGGTTAGGACAATGGAAACGGGCCTGGCTGACACGCATGGCGCATGCATCTCAGTGCACCTCCAGCTGCTGGGCGCGGGAGGGGGTGGGAGAGGTGAGCATGGGGGTGGGTTCCACAGCGGGCAGGGTGGAAGGGACAGCCGGCCACACACCCACACCCACACACACTCACAGGTGCCCAACCTACAGGTGGGGTGCTGGGGTGAGTGTAGGGAGGGAGGCACCCCAATGCTGCCCCGCTCCGTGATTCGGCTCTCCCTCCCAGGGCAGGGGGTGCCGGCAAAGGCAGTGACCGCCCTGCTAGTGGATGGCTGCCAGCACCCATCCTCATTCACCTCGCACCTCCTCCAAATGGCCTCACCACCCGCTGTCAGCACCGCTCCCAAGGCCTCTGTCTGGGGCTCTGGCAGGACTTCCTGGGGCTCCATCCAAGGGCAGGACCTCCCGCCTGCAAGCAGAAGAGGTGTCTCCCTCCCTGGGATTTCCAGGCAGGGTATCTCCAACCTAGCTCAGTGCCTGGCCCACTGCAGGCCTGGCTCTGAGAATGACTGTCCTTGGGGGAGGGACCAGTGTTCCCTCTGGGAATGCCCCTCACACTCCCTGGGCTCCTGCACCTGCGCTGGCTCCAGGGGAGGGCCCATAGGGCCCTCTGCCCACCCCCACACCATCTGCCACCCACAGGTGCACATGCCTCCCCACCTCCCCCAGCTCCAGGGCACAGACAGGGATTGTGGGGAAGCAGCACCCCAGGAAGTCAAGGGAGACACACCCCTGGAGCCAGGCTGGGGGCCACTGAGCTCCGTCCCTCCCGGGAGAGTCTCAGCCCCACAGCCGCCCCGGCCCACACGCTGGGCAGAGTTCCACCCAGGCCCTGGGCCCTCCACGCCCCACTAGACCCTGGGAGCAGAGAGAGGCCCACCCTCCCTCCTGTCAGGACACCCGAACACCCACAGCCCTCCAGGCTCAAATCACCTGGAATATTCTGGGTTTCCCTTTCTCACCCCCAGGCCTCTTGCCCCATGCTTCCCCTGGCTTTTTCCTCAGATGTCCTGTCCCATCTTCAAGGTCACCCTGCAGGAATGAGTTAGGCACCCCGCCCGTGTGCTCCCACAATGCCCTGAGCTTCTCTCATCACCGCACCCACCACCTTCCACAGTGAACACCGTGGGCATGTCTGTCTTCTCCCCACTGAGAGCTGCGAGGTTCCCAGCACCCGGCAGAGCACCTCACGCACAGCAGGTGCTCAGCAAATCTTGGGGAGGGAGCAGATGCACGAATGAACAAGGGGCACATGCCCCAGGGTGGAAAGCACCAAGGGACAGACGACCAAGGCCAGCCCAGACCCAGGCAAGGATCAGTCCAGCATTACCAGATCATCCAATGTCGTGTGTTCTCCACTTTGACCCACATGGACGTCGACATAGCTCACTCGGGGAATTTCTCTCAAAGCAAACAACGAAGCCCCATGAACACCTGATTGGGAGCTTCTGGGAAGCATCTCTGTCCGTCAGTCCCCCCTCCGACGTGCCACACAGCCTCTGAGCACCGACTTGGTGCCAGGCATTGCCCGTTCAAGTCAGGACATGGGCATTACTGGTCACGTGGACAGTATCGCCTTCCCAGGGGGACTTCCCTGTCCGGTCAAAGATCATCTGTAGCACCCACGGCCTCACACGCACCCCCCAATGCAGGCACACCCCGCAGTGGTGCCTTCAACCCTCTTATGTGGCTTTAGTTTTCCTCGTAGCACTTGCTACCACCGGATGTCTGATATATTTGATATGCTAGCATTTTTGTTTATTGTCTACCTCACCCACACAACGTGGGCTCCGTGAGGCACTGCCATGTCCCCAGAGCCCACTACTCTGTGCCTGGCACAGAGAGGCTCACGGTAAATATTTACTGAATCAATGAATGAAATCCAAGGTGTCTCCCTCTCTCTAAACACCTCTTTACACACACACACACACACACACACACACACACACACAATCACGTTTTTTCTGGAGAGAAGCATCTGGGGCTTAAGGAACTTTCTTAGGGGCTGAGCTTGATTTGAGAGAAGAATCCCCAGGGACAGCAATGATGTCAACAAAGGTGAGAAGAGTGCATAGGCGGAGGCATGATGGTGAAGGGCAGCAGGTGTGCCACCTGGCAACAGCCATCATTGCAACTCCATGGTACTCAACACGGTCAGGGACTATCCTGAGAACTGAATCCCCACAACGACCTTCCAGACAGGGACTATCACTGCCTTCGTTTTAGAGACGGGGAAGCGATGGCACACAGAGGCAAGTGACTTCGTAAGCGCATAACGAAAGAGCGGCTGGCAGATACAGAATAAAATTTGCAATGGGTAGCAGCATTTCACGTGCACAGAGCAAACAATCTAGGCGACAGATTCGTTTCACAGACCCCGAAGCTCCCAGGTGGAGAATGTCCAGGCTGTAGTTCCCCGGGGGCTCGGACCCCAGGCCAAGCCCCAGAAAGGGGAGAAGGAGAGGGACTTGGTCAGGGAAGGGAGGCCGGCATGGGGAGAAGGGAAAGTATGACAGGAAAGCCCTCAGTTTCCTCCCTGTCAAATGGCAATCATGGCAACATGCACTGCATAGGACTATCATGGAAAATGCAGGGCTTTTCAACCTTGGTGCTATTGACATTTTGGGCTGGAATATTCTTTGTTGTGGGGCTGTCCTGCGCACGGTAGGCTGTTTAGCAGCAGCCCTGGCCTCTACCCATTAGCTGCCAGTGGCATCTCCACTGAGTTACCACCACTAAAAATGACTCCAGGCATTGCTGAATGTCCCCTTTGAGGGGGGAGGTGCAGAATTGCCCCTTGTTGAGAACTGCTAGTAAAAATTAAGTGAACTGATACTCCCACAGCCCTTGGCAGGTACCCGGTTTAACTCTTTCATCTCTCCACACTTATGTTAAACAATAGCCTCCCTCTCTGGCCTTCTTTAAATTCTTGAATCCATCACCTTTCCCTTGCCACAGGGCCTTTGCATAGTCCGTCCTCTCCATCTGGAATGCCTTCCCAGCTGAGCTAACTTGAGTGCTTCCTTCGGCCCCATCATCGCTGAGGCACGGATACCTGCTTGACTGCCCAGCCTTCGGCAACAGCCCCTACCCAGCCCCTCCTAGCTTCTCTCCTGCATGCACCCTCCATGTACACAGGCAAGGCATGCACACTCCAATCCCCCATGCCCAGTCCAGCATCTGACATGCAGTAGGCATCCAATGAAAGTTTATTACATGAAATGAATCACTAGCATTCCCTTGCCCTAAGCCATGCGTACAGGATCTGGGCCTAAGGTCCCAGGGCAAGGGACAGGAAAGTGCATCAGACAGCACCTCTCACCCTTAGAGGGCTCAGGATCTGACACTACTATGGGAAGAGGGATTAGTGCGGCCTCGCACCTCAGGATGGGGCCATCTGCGGGGTGGAATGGAGTGAGATGGGCTTGGAAGGTCCTGTTCAGGACTCGAGAGCAGCGCGCCGGAGCTTAGGAGAAAGGCTGGGCTAAGGAGTGAGGCCAGGAGAGAGAGGGCTGCTTTCCTCCTGCTCCCACTCTGAGGCCTGCGCGGAGCCAGCTGCAGGGGAGGTTGACACTCTGGCTTCTGCCCACCCACCCCTCACCCCACTCACATGCACACACTCTTGCCCAGCCCCCAGGCCAGACCCAGGGCATTGGGTTTCCCACATTCACATTCCTGCCTCGATAGCTCATGCCGACGAGACTCCCAGGCTGGGGCTGGCAGCCACCCGGCCTGTGGCCACATACTCCAACCTGGGGCTAGCTGTGTAAGGGATCTTGCTGCCCGGCCCGGGGACTGGGCAGCCTCCAACCCACTGCTGCCCGGCTGGAGGCCACAGCTCCCACGAGGAGCCTGAGCATAGCGGTATGAGGAAATCTCTGCCTCCCAGAGCCACAGGGCTCCCCCGGGGTCCCCAGAGCCAGCAGCCAAACCCACCTGAGGCTGCTGAGGGCTAATGTCCAAGGACCTCAGCAGGGAGGAGGGAGGCAGGTTCTGGGGAAGCACACAGCCTATGAGGGGACTCCTCAACCCACGCAAATCGGATCAAAACCAAGATCGAGACCACCAGCATGTCTGAGATTCCTTCTGTGCCACAAGTTGCCTGTCACACATACAGATCCTCCCTTTGCAGTGGTGCCTTGCGCTAGCCAGGGCCTAGAGGTCTGGGTCAGGATCTGTAAAGCAGAGGCGGGAGGGAGACAGAGGGGCAGAGCAGAGTGGTCGCAGCAACAAGGCACAGGCCGTGCAGTGAGACTCCCAGGCTGAGCAGAGAGCCGCACCGTGGTGGCAGCAAGGAAACAATGGCATCTCAGGGCATCACAGGGAGGCCACAGAGACCTCCCCTGCTCCAGCGGAGTCCAGCAGTGGGGTGTGGACAGCTTGGGGCCAGCTGCCCTCCTTCACTCTGCAGGAGGACTCCCTTTCTATGTACAGCAGGCCCGAGGAACACATGTGACAGGCCTGCTGGAAAGAGCACTGCTGGTGGAGCCACCCCATCTCTTTACTTATGTAAACAGGGTCAGGAACCCCAAGAGCAGCAGGTGCAAGAGACAACTTGCGTGGCACACAAGAGTAGATTAAATTTTCAAGAATTTTACAAGCCAGTTGTTAAACACAGTCATCAGCAGGAATTAAATCATATAAATTTACAACTAAAGAAATCATATGAAAAAACAAAGGTGGTAAATACTCGAACTCACTCTCATTATTTCACTGTCTTTCCCCAGTCCCTCTGCATCTAGGGTGACTTCTGTCTATGCACCTGTGTGATGGAGGGACCGGTGCGCTACTCCCCATCTCTTCCCAGCTCCACGTGCAGTAGTGCCACCTTGCTGGCCTGCAGTCAGCCACGGCAGGTGTATTTACACCACGGAATTCAGCGAATGCTACAAACCAGGGCTGGGGATTGTTTTGTTTTGTTTTTTCTGGAGAGCTGCTTGATAAACATTGACTAGCACAGTCCTAGGGTGACCTTCCAGGTCTGCACTCCCTTAACTGTCAGCTTTGCGGAGACATCCAAATGCCAACACAGCAAGGCAGGGTAGACTGCTATGAACCCTGTACAACCCGGCCATTACCCATAAGATTTTTCACAGTATTCATGGGAGGAAACACGGCTAAATAATTATTGTCTTCTCTGCGCCTCAGTTTGCTTATATGTAAAATGGGGGCACTAATAGAACTTAACACCCAGGATTGCTGGAAGGGTTAAATGAGATACTACGTAAACAAGGCAGAGGCAATGGCCAACCCATGGTATGTGCCCTCAAACGGGAGCTGACAGACCTTGTCTATAAAAGGCCAGGTGGGCCAGGCGTGGTGGCTCACACCTGTAATCCTAGCACTCTGGGAGGCCGAGGCGGGAATATTGCTTGAGCTCAGGAGTTCAAGACCAACCTGAACAAGAGCGAGACCCCGTCCCTACTAAAAATAGAAAGAAATTAGCCAGACAACTAAAAATAGAAAAAATTAGCCGGGCATGGTGGCACATGTCTGTAGTCCCAGCTACTCGGGAGGCTGAGGCAGGAGGATCCCTTGAGGCCAGGAGTTTGAGGTTGCTGTGAGCTAGGCTGACGCCACGGCACTCTAGTACAGACAACAGAGTGAGACTCTGTCTCAACAACAAAACAAAAAAAGGCCAGGCGGTACAGACCTTTGCCTTGGTGGGCCATATGGTCTCCGTTGCAACTATTCTGCTGCCCTTGTAGCACAAAAGCAGTTACAGACAATGCAGAGATGAATGAGCATTGGCTATGTGCCAATTAAGTCTTATTTACAAAAACAGGCAAAGGTCCAGATTTGGCCCACCGGCCTTAGTTTGCTGACTCCTGCTCCATAACGGGAGGTTACTGTTTTTGCTGTGTTATCATCATTCTTATCTGAAAAGCAAGAAAACTGGGGCCCAGAGAGGTTAATGTCTTCCCTGGGGCTACACAGCAAATTAGCCAGCAGAATCAGGGCTCTTCCCAGACTCCTGCTTCCTTGTCAGAGCTCAGAGCACCTGAGCAGGGCTCTGGAGCCGCAGAGGGATGACTGCCAAGTCAGGGCTGTGGGGAGCCCGGGGCCCTCTTCACTGCCCTGGCTGCCCCAGCCTCAGTGTGCAGGGAAACCCCTCACAGGCCAACAAGCTGGGCCAAAGGAGGAAAACCCTTTAAAAGAGGGAATGGAACGCAGGAACACACAGACTCCCTTCCTAATCAGGGCTGATTGCAACCTTAAGTGGAATAGCAGGCGAGGGTGCAACCCCATTTAATTTACAGCTGGAGCCAGGGCTTGGAAGCAGCTGCTAAACTCCTTGCAAAACTACCAGCTGGCCCCTAGGGAGCTGAGAGTGGAATCAGGAAACCTGGAGAATCCACGCTGCCACATGTGGGCTGGCGCGAGCGTGTGTGAGTGTCATGTGTGTCCCTCCCTCCAGGATTGCCACATCCCCACATGCCGAGGTCGCACAGAACGCTCAGGCAGGCTTCATCCCGTGCCAAAGTGCCCGGTCATTAGGACAGCCATATGGCCCAGCGTGCCTGGAATGGTCCTACTTATGCCTGTTTCCTTGCATGACTATTCATAGTGTCCCAGACCAAACAATAAATCATACAGTCATCATAGCAATGGTGGACAAAGACCCTCATGCACATACATGACACTGCGGGGGCACCCAACACATCCCCTGACTACATGTAACACGCTCCTCAGCAGCCACGCATGCGCGTGCTGGCATTTTGTCTAAGGTATGCGGACACACAGTCAGGCCCTGCAGACTTCACCATCCAAACCCTGAGTGAGGCAGACCCAGGTCCACACATTTACAGGAACTAGTCAAACTGTCCTTCTTTGTGGGGAGCCCCGGGGGAGAGAGGAGCCAGCCCTCAAGCTGCCCCCACCAGCACAATGCCAGGTAGGGAACAGGTGCACAATTCAAATGTTCAGGAAACAGAGTCCAGAGATGCACAGGGCCACCTTCCAACAGCCCAGCCCCAGCGTGGGCCTTGGCTACTAATGAGGCAAACCCCCCCGGCACCTCCCAGGGGCAGCCCTTGCTCAAAGTGCCGGCTCTGGGAGCCAGGTCTGGGTGCCCTGCACTCAGCACGGCTTCATTCAGGTCCAGAGATGTGTCTCCCGCATCCATATCTCACATCCTTTTCAGCCAACTCAAATCCCAAATTGCCCCTCTCTGGCACCAGCCTCTCCCCAACCCCTCCTCAGCACTTCCGATCCCCACCTACCCTTTCCTGCCCGCCTGGCCCAGGCTGGAGGAGCCAGTCTCTGTGGGTCCTGTCTCAGGACTCAGGCCTCCACCAACCAACGGGAGGCTTCCCGGGGACAGGGGAAGGATGCCAGCTCCTCTTAGCTGCCCAACTGTCCCCAGGCGGCCAGGCTGCCTGGCTGTCAGGTGGGGAGGAGGATGCCCAGGGCCAAGGGCTTGAGCCAGCTGTGCCGCAGCTGCGTCGACTCTCCCTCCCAGGACCCCACCCACGGGGCCCTCGATGGGGGCAGGGATGCCCTAGCAGATGTGGGGGAGTGAAAGCACCAGTTGGTGGTTCGGCCACTGGTCAGGAGACACCTGGGGAGAGGGGACAGAGGAGACGGCAGAAGAGCCGCTGTCCCGACCTTGGTTCAGGTACTGACCATCCGGTGCTGCTGGGCAAACCCCTTCTCAGGCCTGTTTCTTCTGGGCAACATTAGGGGCTCAGAGTCACTGTAGAGCAACACTGTGCAATGGAACTTTCTGCCACGATGAAACCGTTCAGTAGCTGCACTATCCACTAGCCGGGTGTGGCTACTGAGCACTTGAAACGGGGCTGGTCTGACTGGGGAACTGAATTTTCTTCTTTTGATTACTTTAACTGTAAATCTAAATAGACACACATGACTACTGCATGGGATAGTGCAGTTCTAGAGCCTCAGTCTCCCCAATTGCAAAATGGGGCTAGTAATAGCATCCAGCCCTCTGGGTCACTATGAGATGATGCATGTAAAACTCGGCTCTCAGCCAGGTTTCTGGCATGTGGTAAAAATAGATCTTAGTAATTCTTATCCTCTTTGGGGTCCTGAATCCCCTGGAGAGTTGAATGAAACCACGGACCTTACACCAGAATTGACTCATCACAGACACACAAGCACACACAGATCACACACACATACACACTCACAACTTTGCAACCAATTTCAAGTGCTCCCACAGCTCCCGAGGCAGGTCAACCGTGCCCTTAGAACATGTAAGTTCCTTCCAGCTCTAAAAATCTCCAAGGCTCTGAGCACATGTTGCCGACGTCTCTGTCCCTCCCCTCCCTGCCAGGCTCGGGCATCTCAGAGAACCCTTCCCAACACTCAGGGCCAAGTGCACAGGCAGGGCCTGGAAAAATCCTGGAGCGTGGAGGGCAGGCCCAGGGCAAGGGCAACGGGATGGATTCTGTGAGCTCATCGCAGCAGCCGTCACCAGAGTTCCCAGAGAGGCGGGTGGCGTCAGGAGGGGGTGACTGAGTGGGAGCCAGCGGTGGTGGCTGCGGCGGCAGCAAGGGGTGTGGGGCGGAGAGGGAGGCAGGATGGAACGCGCTATAATAGCGGCTTTGTGCTCCGCTTCCCAGCTCCCTGGGAACGCCAGGAAGATTATGAAACCCGGTGTCTTTGGAAATGCCAGGATATTAGCTGGAAAAAGAATAATACGAAAATAAAATAATGCTCGAGATGGAGACAGCAGACGATTAGCAGACGGAGCCAGGGCCTCCCGCTCCGTGGAGGGAGCCAGGCTTGGCCTCTGCAGAAGGTTTCAGGGAAAGGCTGCCCGTGCTAATGAGCAGACAGGGCCTGCCTTCCAAGGAGACGTCTTCCAGAGGGGAGCTGGCAAGCAAGGCCCAGCCCGCTGGTGGACGTGCGGGCTGGGGAAGGGTTGGTAGGAGGCAAAGGGGCGCCGCGGACCTGGTCCAAAACTGTCAGATTACCAGAAAGGCACCTGGCTACCACCCACCGTCCTTCCCCACCCATCAAGGTCTGCCTCCCAACATCCTCCTCCAAGAAACCTCCCCTCAATAGGCGCTGTCGCTCCAGAATTACTCTTAGTTTACCTTCCAGCACTTCAAAGATGCAGATTCTACTGGGTTTATTTGCACTCTTGTGTGAACATCTCTCTTCCAAATCAGACAGGAGGTCCCCCGAGCCAGGCCTCCAGCACCAGACCAGGGGATCATTAGAAGTAAAGATCACCTTCCTCCACCAAGGAGCAGGGGGAACATGTCATCTTGCCCTGCTTCCCTCTCCGGGACCCCAGCCACACACCTCCTCCAGCCAGGCATGGACACACCCTGCCTCTCTCAGAAAAGCATCCAAGTGGGGGGCCAATGGGACCCCCTCCCGCATCTGCGTGATGCACTATTGACTGCACATCCTCCATACTCAGAGGTGGTCCCTGGCCCAGCAGCAGCGGCATTGTCCAGAGGCTTGTTGAGCCTGGAGACCCTGGGGCCCACCTGGACGCTGCATCAAGGGTCTATATTTTAACAAGATCCCCAGATGGCTCCTACATGCATTACATCTGAGAAGCACTTCTTACACACATCAACGTTAATCCTTACAATGAGCCGGGATGGCGTTACTGTCACGAGTGAGGTATCGGAGTCGCTAACGGCATGACTGTCCACAGCTAGTAAGTAGAGGAAGCCAAATTTGAACCACACCTGTGCCGGCAGCAGCCTCGCCCATCCCGCCATGCCTTCCCCAACGAACCCACGGGCAGCAGGGGCCACTGTGCAGAGACCAGCGCTCAGCACAGAGGCTGGGTCCTAGCACCCAGAACACCCAACCGTCTGCCCCAGGGTGCAGGGTGCACTTCAGCCCCAGTACCTGGCTGGGCATCAGCACCTCCCAGGACAAGAATGGCAGGCCCCATGATGGGAGCCCAGACTGTCCTGGAGCCTGGCAGGAAGCATGGAAAGGTGACCATGGAAAGAGACTGTGTGTATGAGTGTGTGCGTGCAAGAGAGAGTGTGTGTGTGTGTGTGTGTGTGCGCGCGCGCAAGAGAGTGTGTGTGTGTGTGTGTGTGTGCGCGTGCAAGAGTGTGTGTGTGTGCGCGCGCGCAAGAGAGTGTGTGTGTGTGCAAGAGTGTGTGTGTGTGTGTGTGTGTGTGTGCAAGAGAGTGCCTGTGTGTGTGTGCAAGAGAGTGCCTGTGTGTGTTGGGCTGATGGGGGCTCAGCTCACTCAGATACAGAGTTATCCAAACGGTTATTGCCACATGGGCCCATGGCCCTGTCCAAATGTGGGACACACCTAAAGACTTTCCAAAACTCTGTGGTCCTCCAAGTCCAGGTTTGTGGGATCCAACCTCTCGAACCACTGTCTCCCTCTGGCTCCCTCTGGCAGCCAAGCTCTCCCAGGATGCACAGGGCTTCCCTGCGTTGTTACAGGCAAGTCACATTTGAATTGCAGACACCTGTCCACGGCTGTTGACTTCACACTTGATTTCAGGGATCCTTCACAGCACGTTCTCCCACATAAAGAACAGACCAGTTGGTTTCTCCATTTCTGGGAAGTGCCTCCCAGACCTCCGGCACCAAGCCAAAAAAGCTGGGCAATGGGGCCCCTAGCCCTGCTCACCTTCCCCCAGGTCCTGGCCAGCCCAGAGCCCATCCTTGCTTCATCCACGTGTCACCGGGCCCCTCTTCCCCCAGCCTCCCTGCTCTGAGCCGCCTGGCAGGCGGCCGCTAGATCTGCCTTCCCCACACAGCACGCACCGTGTGTGTCAGACTTGCCAGGGCCAACCGTGAACTCATCACAGCCCAGGCCCACCCCAGCCCGCAGCCTGGCAATGGCAGTGGCCCCACCATCCACCCAGTCAAGCCTCTGAGGCCCCTTGGACCCTGCCCTCCCAAGCTCGGCCTCTCCACCTCCCCGACCCTGGTCCCACAGCCCCCACCCAGGTAATCACCTCATCCTGGACCTCCACCCAAGACTCCTGGTGGTCTCCTGGCAGGACACTCTCCCTCCCAACCATCCTCCATAGCTACTTGATTGATGTCCTACAGCCCAGTTCTGACCAGCAGTCCTCCTCTCAACAGCCCACACTGGCTCCCTCCCGCTCAGTGAACAGAGTCCTCTGGTCGCCATCTGGAGCTCTTTGCCTAGCACTGTTTTGGGGGTTTTTTCCCCTTTCCAGAAGCTCCTCTCCCCAACTGGGTGGCACTGTCAATCCAAGAGAAGGGGCATGGCCCAGGGTGGCCAATCAGAACCCTCCCTCCCCAGGTGCAGGGCTGGCTCGCGCACAGGACCCAGCAGAGCCAGCCGTCACGCACGAGACTTTTACTGGCATTATTGAGAAGGCAGCACTTGGGGTCTCCAGCTGGGAGGAAAGCAGAGTGTGGTGCCAGGTGGCTGTGCCATTTTATCTAGCAGGCTGGCCGTAAGGATGATGTCAGCCTTTCGTCACCAGCACCACCTTTGCTGCCACACAGAGCGAGCCAGCGCGAGACAAGGCTGAGACAGGAGTGAGTCCTGGGGACGCTGTGTGAACTGCGATTTCCTGCCAGGCCCAGCGCCCGATGCACCTCCTGGGCTCTTCCCAGCTATGTGAGCCCACAGCCTCCCTTTCCCCTCAGCACATTTCAGTTCTGTCTGACAGAAACGCACCCTGGCTACCCGGGGTGCCTGCCTGGCCTCCTCAGACCTGGCCCTGACTCTGGGGCCTGCCAAGGTCTTTACACCCCCATCCCTCGGCTGGAGCCACACGACCACTGCCAGCCACTTTCTGACCCAAAACAAAGGGAGTCAGGAACACCAGCCCTGCCCCTGGAAGCCCCCTGCTGTGGCTGCTCCCACCCCGCTCTGTCCTGGCCCCAGGACCAGTCAGCAGCCTGGGGAGCCCAGGGCTCTGTGTCTCCCCTCAGCCTCCCCTCAACTTGGCCCCAGAACAAGGGAGGTGGTCCCTCCAAAGCCTATGACACTTCTCTGATGTCATCTGGCCCCCAGAGGGTTTCCTCTCCTACACCGCTAGGCCTGGCCCACCATCAAGGCCTGAGACTGATAGAACTGAATGCCCCTGCCAGGTCCCACTCCCTCTCGGGGCCCATGCTGGCTTCCACTCCCTTCCCTGTTCCCCGCCCCGCCGTCAGACCCTGAGCCTGCCCCATGGTACTCCCCCAGCCCTAGAAGCTGGGCTGTCCTCAGGACAAGTGCCCAGCCCTCACCCTGACCAAATACACGTACACACACAGCGAGCTGCACGTGGACACCCTCGCCCCGCCAGCCAGTGCAGCTGGTGGGACCTGCCCCCCAGGGTCCCAGCCCAAATCCTCCACAGGAGGTGCACAGTCCTGGCTGGATTTCAGAGGGGGTGTCTCCTTCAGGGCCCCTCCCTTCCACCTCCAGAATGCCCAGACCAGCAGAGCAGGTGACAGGCTGTATGCTGCCCCTGAGTGTCCCCACTCAGGCAGACCAGGGGTGCCTGCTCATCTCTTCTGGGGATCCTGTCACCCAGACCCTGGATGACCTTGAGCCAACCCCAGTTCCACTGGCTACAGAAAGTATGCCCTAGGGCAGGACAGCCACCCTGGCTGGGGCTCAGTTTTAAAGGCACGTCTCTCCCCAGAAATTGCTGGGGATGCCCAGGAGATGGCCTCTGCATGTCCAGCCAAGGACCTCTGGGGTCACTCACCCTCCCTGGCTACCCCCAGAGGCTAGGCCAAAGCCTCCCTGCCCCTCCTCGTGCCCGCCAGCCTCTTCAAGAAGAGCCGGGTCCCTTGGCTCTAATCACAGGTCAGCCCATCAGACGGCCATGGCCACCTCCCACTCTGCTCCGGTCCTGACTACTCAAAGGAGCAGTGTGTCTCCCGGTGCCAAGAAAGGAGCTGCTTTATTGTAGGAGAACACCCAGACTGGTGCCCACTTTCCCCACATGCCCCCCTACAGGCACTGAAGCCAGGATGACCAGCCAATGTTCCATCCCAAAGCCCTAACCTGGGGGTCCTGCACCTCACACACGGCAGCCCGGAACAACCCTCGGAAACCAAGACGTACTCCACCCGACCCAGGACAAGCACAGCCCCACGTACCAGGGCCCCCTCGAGGGCAAACACAGCTGCAGGCCCCGTCTTCTCCAGTGGCTCCATCCGGCGGCGCCACCGGCGGCGGCGGAAGGCATCCGTCTTGCGGTACTCAAGGTGGAACTTCCAGCCAAAGAGAGAGGCATACTCCCAGCCCTCGCCCTCCGCCTCCGCCTGCCTGTGCTGCAGGGAGAACAGACAGACTCAGAGGCCAGTTGGAGGGCTGGGGGAGTCCTGCACTGGGCTCCAGCTGTGCCTTCCTGCCCTCCACGATGACTTCCCACCAACCCCACACCAGCATCCTCCAGGTGGGAAAACCTGGGAGGGCCACCTGGAGGAAGGGGGCTTTGAGCAGCTTCTACAGCGACAAAAACCCCAGGTGAGAAAGTCAGGAAGGAAAGGAGTCTCCATGGGCTGCGGGGAGAACAAGGCACCAGAAAGGGAAGGTCGACTGAAGCAGTGAGAAAACACTGGGCTTCTGGCTTGCTTGTTTGTTTGAATTATGGGTGGATGTCATGAATCCAAGGTTTTCTTGTCATTTCCTTTTTCTTCTTCACATCCCAGCTTATAAAAATGGAAGTGGTCTGCAGTTCAGAGGCAGAAGAAAGCTCCCGTTTCCCACCCTCAGGCTACTTCTCCCCTGGAGGCAAGACATAGTCAGCGGTGGAGGGGTCCCCTGCACTCTTTCCAAGGGGACCCTTCCCAGGCCTGGACGGAGCCCTGGAAGCCCCCCGCCTTCCAGATCCCAGGAGAAAGTGTTCTCAGACACCACCTCAGGACTGGGCCATGAGCACAGTGACAGAGGCCAGTCCCGGAGGCCAGCCACACCCCTCTCCAGGAAGGATGCCGTCTGGGGGTAGCAGGCAAGGCACGGGCGCCTGGCCAGGCTCCACCTCTGTCCGCTGGGTGCCCCTCAGGGAAAGAGTTGAGCCTGTCTGGTCCATGGTAACAGGAACGCTGGCTGTCCAAAAGCCTTGCCCCTCCCCAGACCCAGTGATAGCCGTCTCTAGGTTCTCTGTGCCCAAAAAGAGAGGAAGGAGCCTGGGTCATGCCAAAGGCTACTCCTGGACTGGGGGAGGCCTGGTTCTTGAGCCAAAATTCAAATGTGTGCTTAGGAAGGAAGATCATAGACCGAGAGGCTCCAGCGGAGGCAGGCACTGAGGCTGTGCGGCACACAGGCACCTGTGTGACTCTGGAGCAAGTGTGTGCGCTCGTGTGTGCTCACCCACATGCACTATGGGCGTGTGGGTGTCCCGTGGTGTCTGTGCCCCACTGGGGCACATGTGCTCCCACTGTGTGAATGCCTATGAGGCCCACCCTGACCCCTTGGCCAGCTGGCACGTTCTGTGCACCCATCCCCAGCTGCCATGAGTGTCGGAGGCTCCCAGCTCCCACAGACCCCCTGCTCCGGGGAATTCCATGGCTGAAGAGAGCCACCTCGCCGGGGAGGCAGGTATGTGCCCCAGCATATGTATCCCAGCTGCCCTCAGCCAGTGACAGGCAGCTAAGAGGGTGCAAGTCCCAGCCGCTCGCCTCCAGGTGAGGACGATTCTGTGGTGCTCAAGGCTCACCCCTACCAGGCCTCAGCTCAGGCCAAAGCTGACTGCCCGAGGCCGCGTCCTGCTCCTCACATTCCTGAGAGCACTGCCTCGACAACATGCAGCCAAGTCCACGTCTTAGACTCTGCCTCTAGGAAACCCAGCCTAACACGCATTCCATGGATGCCTTCCCCTTGTAGGCCTGTGTGTGAACTCTGCATGTAACCCCCTCGAGAGGTCATGGACACCTGGATGTGTTGTCCGTGAGCACCTGTGGGTGTGCTGGGTGTGATCTGTGAGCACCCCCTGTGACTGTGCACGTCACTCTCATGCACACCTGCAGGTGTCTATGTGCACACAGGTCTGCACCTGTGCCCGGCCTCCCCCAACCAGGGGCCTCACTCCCACCCACCACCTACTGGCTCACCCTCTTCAGTGCTTCCATCTGGCTGAGGTCCCTCCTGCGCAGGCGGACCCAGCGCCGTCGTCGGTGCGTGTAGTACATCTTCTCAGCAGGGACCCAGTGCCTCGGCTTCCGGTCCGGGGGGAGGGTGATGCTGTACTCCCAGCCTGGGGGAGGGGTCACCCATCACTCATTGGCCAGCAATTCCCGTCCCTCCTGGGACCATCTCTCAATCTGGGGCATGCGCATAGACTCTTGAGTGGCCACTGACTCTTGGTCCTAATCGTAGCTTAAAGCCCGGGGCGGCCTTCAGGAAGTCCCCCCAGGTGAAGTAGCCCAGTGAAGGCCAGTGCTCCAGGCCGAGGGGCCCTGCCATTCAGCTATCCCCACCAGTGTGCCTCAAGAGCTCACCCAGCTGGGGCCCACCAGGCTCCACAGGCTGCCCACCTTGCTCGTCGACGGCCCGATTGAGGTCTGTGGACCATTCTTCATCTTCCCACTTCCAGCCCAGTGGGCACTCAATGTCATCCTTGGGAAGAACCTTCTCCCCGTTCTAAGGACAAAACAGGACAGGCAAGCACGACAGGAGACAGTGAACATTAGCAGAGAGGCAGAAAAGATGCAACTTGACAACATACATTCTCGAAGCCCCGGACCAAAGGGCAGAGCCCCTGGGGACCTGGGTGACTCAGAGTCAGTGTCCTGCCCTGCTGGACCCACATTGTCCCTATGGAAACCAGAGAATGGAGACTCAGGAGGTGGGAGGTGGGGAGAAGATGTCCCAGCATTCTCTGAGCCACAGGCCCTTCCTCAGACCAAATGTCCAGGTCCTACCTGCCCCTGAGTGGCCCCCTTACCACGTCAGTGTAGTTGTCACTCATGTAGATCCACTGGCCTCCAGGAAGCCGGGTCTGGTTCTCAAATACCTCCTCCACAAAGCTCAGATGACCAGCATCAGTGTCATGGAGGAGGCTACAGGGAAGGGACAGTCAGAGCTCGCTGAAGAGACTCCCACCCACCCAGCACCGCCAGGAGAGCACCCGGGCCTTGGCCAACCTGCATGTGTCAGCCTCACCCCAGCCAACAGGAAAGATGGAGGGGAGCGGGAAGGAAGCTGCAGAAAGACCAGGCCAGACAGCGAAAAGGAGACTCAGGGACACACAGAGATCGTCACAGACAAAGGAATGCATCCCCCAAGATAAGGAAGAGAAAAGGAGACCAACTGAAGACACCAAAAGCCAGATGAGTAGCTGAAGCTCAATAGATAGCTGTACAATACAAAATGTTATCAAGGTGTCCACTTAAAATTTGAGTACTTGACTGTATAATATGTTATACTTCAATTTTTTTAAAGTAAAACAAAACAAAACAAAAACACAGTTGAATGTCCACCAAACAGGAAAAGGGAAAGGAGAAAGAGGAAGACAGCAATGTGGATGGAGAGGATGCTGCTGATCTGGGAGGGGCCGAGAGAGGGAGAACGGACCCCTCTAGGGAACGTGTGAGCCGCCTCACGTGGAGAAGGGTGGAGGAGGTGAGGGGCGTGCCGAGGTGCCTTGGAGGACAGGGCCACCACCAATGGATGCAAAGCCAAATGGAGGCTTAATAATGAAGGACTTTCTGATTGTTAGAGCCCTTCCAGAAAGGAATGCCGCCTAGTGAGCCCCAGTCCTGGGAGCGTTCAGGCGGAAGTTCCTATACCAGCGCAGAAGCAGGCAGAGGGATTAATAAAGCCAAGGCCTTTCAGAGAAAGCGCTGGAGCTGCAGGGGCGGTCGCTGTAGGCAGCCCAGCCTGCCCCTCCCCAAGCCCTCCCTGCCCATGACTTACGTCTTCTCCGGACACACAAACCAATCTCCTGCCCAGGTCCAGCCTGTTGAGGGGCGGAAGCTGTCCTTGGGTAGCTTAATTTTGCCCGCGACATCAGAAAACTTGGGGTAAGTGAGGCCCGTCGTGCCCCAGTTCCCGACGAGGGCCAGCTTGGTCTGGTTTTCATACTGGAGGGCGAGGGAGACAGGAAAGTGAGGGGGGGGCCCACAGTAGCTCTGGAGGGAGGCAGGGACGGCTGGCAGGCACTCACCGTTTCAGCAAAGACAGAGAGCTTCCCCTCAGCGAACTGGTTGAACTCCTTCTCATCCACAGAGAGGCCGAACCAGAGCTTGACCCGTATCTGCACCGGCATTCGGGACCCAGGCACCTTCTCCATCGGATACTGGGTACCAGAGAAGGACAGAAACCCACAGGCTCCCCTCAGGATCAGGATGTCCCAGGAAGGGTTGGGGTGGGGGAGTTTCCTTCAGGCCTGGGTATACAAGCCTGACATTCCCATTAAGTGTGTGCCTATTGGAGGACTTACCAGAATTTCATGGAAGGGGAGTGTGAAATTAGGAAAGTTTCTCACCCCTGCCAAGATCCCTTCCCATCAAAGGAGAAAACTGCACCCTTCCCACCTAGGAGCTCTCTGCAGAGAGGGGCCATGTGTAGACCAGGATCCCTCATTCTTCCCTTCTCCCCACCATATCCTCATTTCCATTGTCTTCTGGAATAGCACTGCCAATGGAACTTTCTGCCATGATGGAAATGGTTTATGTCTGCACCATCCAATATGGTAGTCACTAGCCCCATGCAGCTACTGAGCACTTGCAATGTGGCCAGTGTGACTACAGAGCTGAATTTTTAGCTTTACTTAATTTTAATTAATGTAAATGTAAAGAGCCATATGTGGCTACCCTATTGGACAGTACAGTTCTAGAACTTGTCCCTAAAGGAGATACAGTGACACAGATCTGGAAGGGAAATAAATTAAAACCTCCCCATTCATTTTCAGCATTTTTGGGGGAGTTAGTATATCATCTAATATCCCTACCCTTTCAAGTGCTTATCAGCATGTTAACCACTATTCACTGGTCTTTAACTGCTTTTTATCCTGAAACTTTCAGAAGCTCTGCCAAAATGGAATAACCACAACACCCCAACATAAAAAAATTACTCTCCAGAATTACTTCACCATTTGATTGAAACCAAAGGTCAGACATAGTGTAGGGAGCAGAGGTGCCTCACTCTTAGAAGAACACATTGTCCCCTAGAGGAAGTAACGCATTAAGTACCTGGGCCTAGTGTGTATGGGCGAGAAGCATGTCCTCTGGGACAGAGAGCCAAGTGAGAGAAAGGAGTTTGGGAGGGTTCAGAAGAGGAAAGGGAGGCTGATGGTGGGGGGTCCCAAGCTGGTGGGGGAGGCCTGGATCCCTGGAGGGAGAGCTCAGGGCAGGTGGAGGCTTGGGGGTGGGGGGGACGGGGTGTTGCAGGACATGCCAACGTGGTAACCACCTCACACCTCCCCACTGCAGATCCAGCCTCTTCTTTGGGTTCACCCTCGGTGAGGCCTGGAGGAGGCCCCGATCTCACGTGTCACAGCCCTGGAAACGTCCCCACTCTCCCCCAGGTGGCTAGCTGCCTTTTCCCCTCCAAACCGCCAGCCCCAGGGAGATGGCAGGAACGCCTCACCCCCACTTCCCCCCTCCCCCCTCGCTCTCCCCTGTCCTCCCTCAGACGGGGCCAGCCTGCCGGACCCAAAATAGCAACAGCAAATAAAGAAATGTCTAGTTTGGGGCTCCTCTCCCTCTCTGCTGGTGCTCATTTTTTCCAACTTTGGTTTAAGTTAAGAAACACCAATGTTTTCTTGGTCTCTGCTTGCTGCCAACATTTTTGTAGAGCTTGCTCAGGAGCTACTGGCGGGGCTCATAAACTCAGTGGGGAAGACTTCGAGAAACAATTCTGTATCTTTTTTTTTTTTTTTTTGCTTGGAATCAGGGAAATTTTTCAGTTTGCATTTCCCTGTGGCTATACGGCCAGGAGGTCAGAACCTGGAGCTCATGCCATCCCAGCGAGTCCTCCAGGCACGGCTGTCTCTGCAGCCCCACCGTCACTCTCGCCAGACAGCCTTCCCCAGGCAGCCCACTCAGAGGTGGCCGCTCCCTGACTTCCATTCCTTTCTGCCCCGCTAGGCGAGGAGCTGGCTCAGGAAGGACATTCTCAGAAGCTGGGATCTCACGGGGAACATGCCTCAGGTGGCATGTGAGCAGGAGGAAGGGGCAGCCCACTGCCTAACATACACACACACACGCACACACACACACGATCCCCCTTCTGGGCAAAGCTGGCCTCTTCTCCGAAGTACTAATGACCCTATGTGCACATATTTGCTATCCCCAGCCTCAAGCAGGTCTCTAGTCATGGTATTTATGGAGCAAGGGGGCTCCCCAAAAGGAAAAGGGAAAAGGAGGGGAGAGAAACTAATATCCGCTGATCATCTAGTTCCAATAACACCTATTATCTATGTTACCTAATTCATCCCCAAAACCTCAGAAGTGGGCAGCCTTGCCCTCATTTCATGGGCAAGAAGACAGAAGATAGTTCGAAGAGGTTAGGCAACATGCCCAAGGCCACACGGAGCTCTAGCCAGCCCTGGCAACCTGTCTGCATCCTCTGTGCTGCTGAAGCCTGTCCCCTCTACCCACCCCAAGGAGTGACAAGAAAGACCAGCCAATGTCTGAACGGGTCAACCCACGGTCACACAGAGGGCTCTACTCGGAGGATTGGAGGCTAATGTTAGTCAACAATGACGTGGCGGAAGAGGCGAGGTGGGAGGAGAGACGTGGGGAGGGGGTAGGTGGAGAGCAAAGGGGCCGTGGGGAGCTGGGCCAGGCTGGGATGAAGGCCAGGCAGTCCAGGCCGGTGAGGCCTTGAATGCTAGCAGAGCCATTTGGAGTGAACAGGAAGTGGGAAGTCGCTGGCTTCCCAGGGCCGCTCCTCCCCTAGCAGAGACAGCCTCAGTGGCGACCCTTCAAAGAGGGACCGTTTCCTTGGGCCTGGGTAGCCATCATGCAGGAGGGATTTCCCCACATTGTGATCTGATCACCAGGCCGCAATCCCCCGACCGAAGCAGCCTTGGCTCTGTGTCCCCACATTAACCCAGAGAGGAAGGCAGGTTGTCCCTCCCAAGCACCTGCTCACTTCCCTGTCACCTCACCCCCAAGGCTAGTCAATCCCCCGGGAGTGGAGGGAGAGGGAGCAGAGATGGATGCTACAGAAGGAGAAAGGGAAGGAGAGGCAGGGACTAGGTAAGACTGGGGACAAGATTATGTGCTCCCAGCTCTCCAGTGGGTCCAAGTCGTGGCACACCTGCCCCAAGCCTCCAGTACCAGGTGCTTCCCAGCAAAGAGAACCTGAACTTCAGTGTGGCTGCAGCTGGAGTCCAGGCTACTCGGGCCGGGTGTGGAAGCCAGGTCTGTGCCAGGACTGTTAGAGGCTGGGGGCTGGGAGCTGATGCCTCCCTACAAGGGACCTGTCTGGAAGGACAAGCCAGCCTCAGGGATCAGCCCTCCCAGACAGCCTGGGGCCACAGACTCCACCTTATTTATTCCCAGTGCGAACTTTCTGGATTAGGTGTGTGGGGTCTGGGGACTTTGTGGGGGACAGAGGAAAAGGAAAGTTGTTTTGCCCAAAGACCTCCTCCCCTTCCAAGACCATAGCCCAAGGACTCCGAGACAGGTCGAGAATGGGAGAAGGACGTAGAAGGGGTGGGATAAAGGCCTCGTGATGGGAAAATACGATCATGACTCGGGAAAAAAGAAAACTCACTTTCAGAAAGATCGTCTGCAGCTTCCCACAATTCCTGCCACAGGAGTTGGCACCCCGCCGAGAGAAGAGGACTTCGTGGGCAGGCACCCGCTGGTACGCCACACGCTTGTCTCCTTGCAGCATCCAGATGATGATGTCTGGCAGGCTGTTCTGGGGCTGGAGAGAGGGTGGCAGTCAGGGTGGAGACGGTGACACACCAGGCCCACACCCAGCAGCCACACGGTGAGCTGACCTCTGACTCAGAGGCCACAAAGGCCTCTCCTCCCTCAGCTTCCATCCCACACACCACCCACCCTTGGCCTTCCCCTGGACCTCCCAGAGCTGACTGCTGTCTGTCTTGAGCAGCCATGAACCCCAGAGCACAGAGCGTGAGGCTGCCCCCAGCTCACAGGAAAAGCTGCCAAAAGTTACTGGGCTAAGTACACGTTTCTGGGAAGAGACACTCCTACCTGGAGCTCAGAGCTTATGATCCTAGGTCCTCTCTACTGGGTAGATGTTCCCAGGGGGCCAACACTGGAGGCAGATTTGGCCAGGGAGACGACATTACGCTTAGGATATCAGCCCCCTTCCACAGCCCTGAAGGCAGCAGCCCATCCACAGAAGGTATGCATGCCCCTTCCCAGAGCACACTCACTCCTCCTCCCTCCGACAGCAGGGACCCTTGGGGCCTGAAGACACCACAATTAGCCCAGAACAAAATTGCAAGGCCCCAAGCCACGCAGGGCCTCTAGCGGTGACAACTGCTCCCAGCTGCCCGCTCTGGAGAGAAGGCCGGCTGGGTAAGGGTCCATCTGTGCCAAGGATGGCGAGCAAAGTGTGCTCGACGTGGGAGGGGGTGTCTACGCAGGGCAACTGCTGAGCTGACCTCCTGGAGCACTTAGGATGTAAGCCCAGGTGCTGTTTCACTTAATCCCCACAGCGAGCCCGGGAGGCAGGACGGGCATCCCCACTGGACAGGTGAGGAAATTCAGGCTTAGAGAGTTAGGAACCAACCAAGGTTCTCCTGACTCCAGGTATGTGTTCCTAACCACTCTTCCAGGGGTTCTCAAAGTGTGGCCCCGGAGCAGCAGCAGCAGCTCCTGGGAACTTGTTAAAAATGCACATTCTCAGGCTCCACCCCAGACCTAAGAGCAAAGAGGTCAGGGGTCAGTCTGGGCCAAGATTACAGAGGGCAGCCTGTGACCAGCCTGAGGAACTGTCCACTGCCACTGTGAGGGGTGGTCCCCTGCTGAGCAACACAGTGTCTGCCAGGGAACTGGCCTGTGCCTCCAGGCCCTGTGCAGCGAGGCATCCAAGGCTGACTCCAGGGACCCACGTCCAGTCCTGAGCAGCCTGCCATGCCTCCTGTATCCCCTCCCTTTCACCAGCTTATCCCCCCCGCAGCCCGTCCCAGCCCTGCCCTTCTCCACACACTCCTGGGGAAACCCTTCCTCATCACCCCCACCTCCTCCCAGGGGTCCCGCAGGGCTGTGGTCAGAGTGAGCAGTAGTATGCCTGCCCACCACTTATGAGCAGACCTTTATCCTCATTCTGGACAAATCCATGGCCTGCCTGCTTGGTGGGGAACTGGGTGGGTGTGTCTGGCCTCACAGACCTTGGTGGGGAGGGTACACAGGTGGGGAAAATTGTTCCTAAAGACAGACTGGAGCCACTTCTCTCTGATTAGACATGGCAAAGCTCAGAGTTAGTGCAAATGCAGCTTCCCCAGGCCTGGGGCTTAGAGGCACCCAGGAGAGCAGGAAACACAGGGCCCATGAGAGGCAGGTTGGAGGCCAGGTGCAGACAGGCACTGGTTGGCAGGAAGAAGGAGTCAGGTCTCAGAGGAAGCAGGCTCCAGCACTGGACCTAGAGTCAGGCATCCTGGGTTCTGGTTCCAGCTCTGTCACTGACATACTTTGGCAGGCAGAGGCAACTAATTGAGCACCTACTATGTGCCAGGCTCTGTGCTGGGCCCCATAACTACCATTATCCTGTTGCATCCTCTCTCCTCTTCCCGTGAATGGGAACATTGAGCTCAGAGAGGTTAAGTCACCTGCCCAAGGTCACCCAACAATGGAGCCAGGGTTGGATCATGGTCCAGACAGTCCCCCTGTCCCTCCCAGTTCTGATGCTCCAGGCGGCAGGAGGGCAGAAGAAGAAAGGCACCTTGCAGGATTAACTACCTCCTCTGCCAGAGAACGAAGACGCAGGAGCCAGTCCTCAGCCTGCTCCAGGGCAGCAGGGAGCTCGCTGCGGCCAAGCTTCAAAGCCAGGGCAGCCTCAGTGATTTGGCTCAGGTGACGGGTACGCAGCCGGTACAGATACTGGTCCAGGTGGGTGGCAGAGGGTATCTCATGGACATCACCCAGGGGCTGGCTGTGAGGGACAGACAGAATGTACCTGATGAGCAGGAGCCCAGGGCTCACTCAGGTCCAGGTGCACGCGCACACGTGCGTACACACACACATGTGTATACACGCATACGCATGGCCCTCGCAACACCTCGGCCTGTCTGCTGGGTGCCTTCTCCAGCCTGATCCACATTCAGTCATCTCAGTGTGGTGTGCGCGATCCTCATCTCCTCCAGGAAGCCCTCCCTAACCACATCAGCCTGAATGCCTCCCACTCTGAAGCCACCCAGCCCTTTATTCTAGGGCTGCCTGTTTGAAACTTATCCTCAACCACCAGTCTGGTCAGTTCTTTTGTACGTGTGTCCCGATCTCCCCAACTGACTGCAAGCTCTCAGAGAGGCCAGAGGGTCCCTCCCCTGCCCCCTGGATCCTCCTGAAACAGAGGCCGGCGCACTAAGTTGCCCTCTGCTGAAACAAATCCATTCTGTGTTGCATGCACACATTCTTAAAGAAGAAAAATTTATGGACCCCTGACGAGCCACTGCAGACGCTATGGGGAGGCCCGCAGCCAGTAATACAGATGTGTCCACCCAGGGCGGCCCCACAACACCCTTCCCAGAACCCTTTGCTTTGGAAAGCCTTTGGGGAGGAGGTGGGAGGGTACACGCAGTCCCAGAAACGCCGCCCTGCGCCCTGGGTGAGAGGGTAGGTTTAAACTAGTCCTGCTTGGAGGCAAAGAACTCTGAGCCCCCGTCCCACGGAGGCTCCCTAAAAGTCCCTCGTCGCGCTCCTCACCATTGCCAGCCTCGGGTCAGTACACACGCAAGGTCGTGCAGGATGGGGCGGAGGCGCCCGTGCTCTCCCTCACCAAGCGGGACCCCCTCGACTGTCCCGGACGTATTGGGGCTGCCCTGCCCCCGCCCCCTCCTGACTCCCAAACAGGACATCAGTCAAACCCGCTCCGCCAGGTCTGCTCCCACCCTCGCACCCCCTTCCTCCTCCCCTCCCGGCAGCGTCTGACTCCGGGCTCCCGGCTGATTTATTTTTCTGCCAATTTCCCCGAGCTATGCAGAACCAATTACCGCCGGAGCGCAGCGGCACCGCCGCCGCCAGATACACCGCTCTGGCAGGCCCTCGGCGCACTACATTTTTCCTGTTATTTTTTTTAATTGAATTTTTAGGGTGGGGGGAGCAGTACGCAAACTCCATCTCAGGAAACTTAAGCCCCGGGGCCTGTCTCAGGTCACGTACTGCACACCCTGTAGTAATATAATATTTACTGCCCCGAGGGTGCCGCGGATGGGCGAGGGTGCCTCGCCCGGCCGCAAGACTGCGGTGGAGGGGCATGCTGCAGGCTCGCTGGGTGGGGGGGCCTGGGCCGGAGCCCTGGGCCGGGGCCTGCCTGGGAACCAGGCCTGAGTGGGCCCGAGGGCGGGGGCAGGCCGGTCTGGAGGAGGATAGTGAGAACCGCGCCAAGCAGGGTGATTTATGCGCCCAGCCTGGGTCGGGAGCCGGGAGCTGCAATGCAGACCACCAAAGGGAGATTTTCGTGGAGGCCACAGCCCAGCCAAGACTCCCCAGGAAACGGTTAGGACCTTGAGTGCCACTAACAAGCTGTCTCGGTGCTGTCTCAGCCCTCTCCTGCCCCAGGAAAGCCCAAGGCAGGGGGTACAGAGAGAAGGGGAGCGGGGGAAGAGGAGTCTGGAAGGCGCTGCACCCCAGCCCCACAAGAGGGTGGAGGCCCTGCCAACCCCACTGACCTAGACGCGGCAGGTAGGCCCAGGGCAGGTAGGCCCGGGGCAGGGTTCGGTGCAGGCTGAGAACAGAGCGGGCTGCTCACAAAGTCGCTGCCTGCCCCTGCCAGACCAAGTGGGCGTCTGTGTCAGGGAAGGCCACTGGGAGGGGGCACTGTCCAGCCTGAAAGATGGACTGGCCTCAGGTCATTCATTTCACTCCTGGTAAGCAACAGCTCCTCTGGGCCTGGGCTGGGGCTGGGTCCAGAGACAAGACCCAGCCCTGCTCTTGGGGAGCCCCCAGAGCAGAGAGGCAAACAGAGCCCCACACGAGCAGCCTCAGAGTCAGGCATCCTTCCTGGAAGAAGGACCAATCCTCCAACAGCGGAGGTCTAAGGGCAGCCCAGGAGCTGCACCTAGCAGGGCCAGCAGGAGGTAGGAGGGCCGAAAAGAACGGGAAGGGCATTGTGGCTGATGGAGCAGCAAGCGCACAGGAGTGAAGGCCTAGAGGCAAGGGGGAGCCCGCGGGGGCGCTGAGGGCCAGACAAGCAGGTGCAGAGGCTCAGAAGGGCTGGGGCTCCATGAACCAAGTGGTGGGGACAGAGAGGCCTGTCCACGAAGATGAGAGCTGGGAGTTTTCCTGAATGCAATAGGAGCCACTGCAGGGCTGACATTGGGACAGGCATGGCACAGTTTTAGGAAGACCATGGGGATGCTCAGTGAGAGGCTGGAGAGGGAAAAAGGAAGGAAGAAGGACATGGGAGAGGCAGGGCCGCCAGGGCCTGGGAGGGGAAAAGAGAGGGAGGCGAGCGGAAGCTGGCTCGGGTTCCCAGCATGGGCTCTGAGGATGGTGGATCCCGGAGAAGACACAATGGGGAAAGGTGATGAAACCTGTCTGTGGCGCGTGTGGCCCCAGACACAGCACAGATGTGCTGGCAGGACATCCACATGGAGATGTCCCGCAGCAGTTGGGCCCGTGGTCTGGAGATCAGAGGAGAGGGCTGGGCTGGAAGAACAGAGTGGACATCATTGGCCAGGGGTGCAGGGGCGGCTCCCAGGCAGATGAGCCAGGAGAAGGGCCTGAGGTGGAAGGAGGGGCACTGATGCTGGGGATGTGGGTGGGGCCGGCTGGAGGAATGGTGAGCAGCTGTGGTCACCTCGGTAAGCTGGCTTGGGGACCCGGTGCCTGGCTGCTCTACCAATGAGCGGCGACAGTGCTCAGCATCAGAACAGGGGGTGGAGGAAGCCCTCTTGCTGAGGCGCCAGGGCTGCTTGGTGTCCTCAGGTGGTGCCTGAAAGAATTGGTCCTGGTTCCCGAAATTCCTACCCTGGACAGCCATTTGAGCTTTGCCAAGAGGATGGGAACCCAGCTCCCCTCCCAAGCTCCTGACTTGGGACCAGTGCCCCCCAGGAGGCCCAGGTGTGACTCAGAGGGGCCAGGGTTTGGAAGAAGTACTTTGAGGCAAATCCTCCAACAGCGGAGGTCTAAGGGCAGCCCAGGACTCAGGTACCACCGGTCTCAGATGTCCCAGGCACTTCAGACCTGCTGAGGTCCACACAGCATGAGAGTCCTGAGCAGTGAGCCCCAGCCTGTCCATCACACCCAAGGCTGTGCTAACAGGCACTGTGAGCCACCCTACAGGTGGGGCCTGGGGCGTGGGGCTGCCCTGATGAGCTGACCTCATGCAGCAGCCCCCCAGGCTGACTGTGCCCCACGTGCCCCCCTGACCCACTCTGTCCTCCCACCTCCATTCCACAGATGCCCTCCCACTCAGCATGGCCACCCTCCTGCTGATGCCCTCAGAGAGCAACCCCGATGCCCGTCTAGCTGCCTGGCCAGAACCAGGGGATGTCCTCCCACCTCCATTCCACAGATGCCCTCCCACTCAGCATGGCCACCCTCCTGCTGATGCCCTCAGAGAGCAACCCCGATGCCCGTCTAGCTGCCTGGCCAGAACCAGGGGATCATTCCAAAACTTCCTTGGGACCTGCATCCAACCCACCATCAAGTTCTGTCCACGATGGAGCAGAACAGCAAGGGGGTTCTGCCACTTACTAGGTGTGTGAATCTGAACGAGTTAATCAACAGCTCTGTGCCTCAGTTTCCTCATCTGTGAAATGGGAGCCATTCTACTTTCTATGTCATAAGATTTTATGGTTAATACATGTAAAATTTTAGAACAGTGCCTGGCACAAAAGATTGTTGTTATCATAATACCTCCTGAATTGTCCATTGGACCTCTAATTCCCTCAGGTCTCTCCTCTCCCGGTGTCACTGCCTTAGTTACACCTTTGTCACAACTCTCCTGAGTGGCCATATGTCCAGTCTCTACTCACGTAGGCCCAGCACTGGCCTGTCACTAGCATCAGTCTGTCCCTCACATTGTAGCCAGAGTGAGCATCCCAACCTCAGAAGCCACCATGCCCCGTGGCCTTGCCCCAGGGCTGAGGTCCCCTCAGCAGAGCCCCACAGGCCTGCCTCGATTGGGCACCAGCTTCTCCCTGCCACCCCGCCTCCTGGGGCCGAAGGCATTTCAGGCTTCTGTGCCTTGGCCTGGGCAGTCCCCTCTCCAAGGGCTCCTACTCCTCATTCAAAACTCGCCTCAGGCATCCCCTCCTCCAGGAAGCTTCCCTGGATTAGATTTGCCTGCTCTGAGCTCCTACAGCCCATGCCTCTAACTCCTCAATGCCCTTTACTTCATTTGCTCATTTTTGCATCGGCCAAGCCCTAGAGGGCTGAAGTTGTCTCCTTGTCAGTATGCTTCGGGCGCCAGGCACTGAGCTGGCCAGGCTTCAGAAAGGATTGCAGAATGGGCAAGGGAGATTTCTTTGGGGTAACATTTTGATAAAGATGCACTTCCTAAGTGGGTGCCAAGGACCGGAAGGGCACCAGTTTCTCAGCATGAAGGCATTTCTCAGACACGTTCATTAGAGCTCCACAGCCAGGCTGAGGGTGGGGTGAGGACGTGCAGAGGGAGCATAGAATACATTTGCATATATTCACATATTTGCATGTATTAACCAAATAGAGAGTAGAACGGCAACTATTTATTATTAAGTCCATTTAACAGCTGAGAAAACTGAGGCCCAAAGAAGTAAAGCTGCCCAAAGTCACAAAGCCAGTTAAAAGGACTAGTACCTAAGTCTCCTAACATTTCTTCTTCTTTACAATAATTATAGTTACCGTTTATTAAAAGCTTCCTAAGGGCCGGGCACTTTGTTTATGAGATATTGTAGTTATTCTTCAAGCCAGGTTGAAGGTGAGGAGACCAAGAGTCTAAGCCCGTGGGTGGCTCCCCAGAGTCCCCCAACAGAGGAGGAGTTGGTGAGATGTGCCCCTCTGCTGGGCCTCCACCCGGTCCCCCACCACCCCCAGACCCCCTTTTCCTGAAGTTGACAATCAGCGTATCAATAGCAGGCTAAACACTAATGTGGTCCCCGACATGGCCTTGGGGGTAGGAGGGGCACCGGCACGCCCCCCCCCCCAGCTTCTCCTGGAGATTCCATCAGGGAAATAAGGGGGCGGGGGTCAGAGACACAATGCTCCCCATTCAGGTGAGCACGGCCCACAGCTGCCGCTGCTGGAGGGAGATTTATGACCTGCTCTCAATGTCACCTTTTCAACTCCCGCGCTGGCTCCACCACCTTTGGACTCAGCACAGGCTGGACTGCTGGCCAAGCGTGGCTGGGGAGACGTGCCGTTGCTCACTGCCACCCACGAACACTCCCTGGGAAACAGCCGCGTTGAGCCAGGAGAGGAGGGCACCAGGGCGCCAGGCCCCCTACCTGCAGTCTGCAATGAGCTCATCCATCAGCTGAGCCACCAGGGAGTCCACGTCCTCCGTGGGGCACTGCGCCTTCAGGGCCAGGTGGACCTGCTCCAGGCCAGCTTCCTGTGGAACAGGCAGGCGAGGGTCAGGCGTCACCAGGGGGTGAAGGTGCACGCAGGCTCACCCCAGGCCCCGTCACTGCAGCGCAGGCCCTCAGCCAGCAAGGAGAGAGCACCACAGCAAAGAAGGCAGAGCCCACACCCAGCAAGCCAGGGTCTGTCCTGGCTCAAGAACCTTCCAAACATAGCCCAGTTCCCACACCTGGAACTCCACCCTCACTCATGGGCACGAGGAGCTCAGGTGCTGTCTACGGACTGCAACAGACCTGGACTGCTCCCTCCTCCTCGCCTGCCACCTTCAAGCTGGATCTGGCTTCCCACAGTAAGTGGCCCTCTCTGAGCCTTCTCTGGCTTCCTGCCTGGAACCCTCTCTCCTTTCCAGATTTTACTGCACAACTAGGCTCAGAGCAAGTCCACCCTCCTCCAGGAGCAGGCCAGTCACCTCTAATCACAGGGAGCGCTTTCTCCGAACGTCCATGGCCTGGTCACCCCCTGGGCTGCATCTGGTCTCATTGAGCTCTTTTCCTGCCTTCTCCATGGGCCTCAGCCTTGAGCTGGGAGGCCAAGGACTGTCCCTTGGTCCCGATGCACCCCTCCCCACCCGTCTGCCTTCCTGAGCATGTGACTCGTGCTTTGCACTTGGACTACCTGTCTAGGGACAGACCCAAGAAAGAAGACACAGTCCCTGCTCTCCTGGAGTCTGGAGGCTTGCTGTGAGACAGTGACTGGTTTAGAAGACAGACTCTGGACCTCCACATTCTCCCCATCTCACTGTTTGCTGGTGTCCTCTCTTCCCTGGAGCTGCCAGTCTCAGGGGAGGCACAGGCTACCATAGCCCCTGCTGGCCCGGACCCCAATCCTCCCCCTCCCTGTCCATCGTTCCTTCTACCCGTGCTCCCCTCACCTGGAGACATGGCCAGGCCTCTCCAGCCCCCTCCCCTTGACCCACTGCTCCCCACGTGCTCCATCGGTGTGGCCCGCACCTGCCTCCTCCACGCTCCCAGCCACGCTCCTCGTGGACGGGCGAGTCTCCCCCATCCGTGCTGCAGAAATGCCAGCAGCCCCACCAGGACTGTCGGTTTCCCACCTGGCCATCTCACCTCCCTTAGCCTCGACACCTTGGCCCACTCGCGATTCTCCTCCACTCTGGCTGAGCACCAAGCCCGCAGCTCCCCGCATGAGCACGAAACTCCCCGGAAAGGCCCCTCCTGATCTCCGACAGAACTCACGGCCCGACCTGGTGTACTCTGCTCTTCTCCCCAACTTCCGAATTCCCCTTCCTCCTCCCCAAATCCAGTGGGCCACCAAGGCCTTGTAGCTCAAGTCCTGCAATTATCTCCCCAAAGTCATCTGCTTCCCAGGACTTCGGCTCCCTCCCCAGGACCCCTGCAATGGCAGCCTGGCTGGGCTCCCACCTCCATCTCCCCACACGGGACGCAGCCCCCTGGCTGCCCTGCGATGCCCTCCCGATGCTCCATGGCTCCCTCCCTCCTCTGAGCCACTTCTCCCTTGACCCTGGAGTGTCACCTGCATCTGGGTTTGGAAAGCCACGCATGAGAGGCGGGGCTGGGGCCTGCTCTCCTTTGCTAAACCCAATCTCTGGAGGCAGCACAGCTCCACGTTCCCTTCTAGCTTCTAGCTGGAAGTTTCTATCTAGCACAAGCCCTTGATGTGGTAAGAGTCAGAAGGCATCTGCTGAACGAGTGAGAGAGAGAGAGAGAGAGAGAGAGCAAGGCTGCGTCCTGCTGCTCGCAGCCGGGTTGCTCTCTGCTCCCATTCTCCGTGTTGCCTCCTGCATCAGACTGGGCTTCCCCGGCATTGTGCTCCTCCCCTCCCCTCTCTTCCCAGTCTGCAGGACAGGTCCGCAAGCCTGGCATCAGCAGGACACAAAGGACACCAGCCCATGAAGGGGGGACAGGGAATAGTCACGTATCAATGTGTGCATCGTCGGGGGGTCTGAAGACACGCCCACGTGGCAGGGGTAGGGGGTGAGTGCACAGGGCGTCTGTGGCTTTGGGGCAGGTTTCTACTCACCAGCTGGTCAGCGATCCTGAGCAGCTGGTTCTGAGTCTCGATTCTATGGCTGATGTCCTCCCAGTAGGATGACAGCACCACCACAGGCTTCACGTTACCCCAGGGCAGGTAGTAGTAGTGGCACCCTGGAAGGGAGAGGAGGTCCCGAGCATGCGCCAGCAGCAGAGGGGTGGGTGGGATGGGCGCTGCGGAGGTCAGGCCTCTGGGCACTCCAGGGCTAGGACTGGCACTGCTGGGAGGGGGCCCGTGTGTGGGATGTAAACAGGCACCTACCCACCCTTCCCATCCAAGAACGCCCTTGGACACAGGTGGTATGGCCGGATTCCCCAGGTATGACCCTGATTCCCCAAACAAGGTGCCCGAGCTCCCTTTATGTATGGAACACACAGCTGCCGCTCTCACTAGGACTCCTTAGCACATGGAAACAGAGGGGTTATTAGAACGACTCTGGGAAAGCCAAGCCCACACTCCCCCAAATCTCTGAACCAAGCTCGGCAGACTCCGTGTACTGATTGAGATGGATCAGGGTCCGTGCCCGTCACTGTCAGTTTCAGGAGCCCAGTCTGTGGGCTCGTATCTCGCCTGAGGATAGCAGGGGTACCCAAGCAGGTTTGCCAGGGCCGAGTCCCTGGAGCTGGCCTCCGACAGCCTTCCACGGGAGGCAGGCTTTAGGGTTCGGCCCCTGCTCTGCGGTCCGGGTCCCATGCAGGAACTCGGCCTCTGCTCTCACCATCAAAGACCGCCCGGCTGTACTGGGTGGTGGAGGCCAGCGGCAGGCAGGTCGTGTCAAACTTGTTCCCGTAGTTCCCGATGCTGACCTCAAACTGGATGGCGTCGTCCACGTCCTGCAGCATGGAGGCCGAGTAGAAGGCAGCGAAGAGGGAGTACTTGCGCCTCCGCAGGAACTTCTGAGGGCAGATAGGGGCCAGAGGGTCACAGGAGGAGCCAGGAAAGACACTGGGGTGGGGTGGCACGTGTCTGGCAGGCCCTGGCCATAACTGGCACCCAATACCTCCTGGCTGGACTGATGTGTGGCGAATAGTCCGACAAGAAACAGCATCCAGATTTGGTTACTAACCAAACACACTTACTCCAGATCTTTGAGTGTTTGGCCCTGTTTCCCTAATAAGATCTCCTCTTCCTCCAACCAGCAGCCATGGCACCACCCATCAGTGCAGCACGGTCTCCCCGGTGCCCCTTGGCACAGCCCAGGCCTTGTATGCCAGTCAGAGGGGCTGAAAGCCCCAAACCACCACGCCCCTGCCCAGAGCTCCCAGCCCACACCACCAGCCAGCTCTGCAGCACACACAGGTTGCCGCCGCCACGTGCCTGGGACAAATGGACCTCACTGCCACCCTGGGCATTGGGCACAGGGCTGAGGACGGGGTAGGCATTCAATCCCATTTCTTGGTTAGAACCACAATGATTTTATATCTCCTTTCATGGAAGGCACAGAGAAGAAGGGTCGGACCATTGGGTTTTAGGGAGAAAGTAAATAGTTGTAACAGCTAACACATTACATGCTTTCTGCATATGTGGATTAATTCACTTAGTTCTTACAACAATCTTATGGGGTAAGTATAACTATTACCCCCGTTTTTCAGGTGAGGAAACTGATACAGCTGCTGAGTGGTAGAGCCGGGATTCCAGCCTGAGCCATCTGACCACGGTGTCTAAAAGCTCAAACGTCCATGCGGGCTTCACACAGCTGCCTTCTGGACACAAGGCCCAGCTCTACCATTCTTTGTTCTGCTATATCTAAGCCTCAGTCTCCTCACCTGTACAGTGGAGATAGTGACAGCAGCCACCACCTTGGGTGCTGGGAGGATTCAGTGACATCAGGAGCATGGTAACTGCTTAATTGACTTCATAGCTAGATATTCTTACATTAATATTATAAAATAGCATCTCATTTTGAATCAAGCTCTAGACTTTTCAAATACTTCCATTTATCTTATTCGAGCCCCTAAACACTCCTCCAGGGAGGAAGGGGAGGTGTTGGATTATTCCCACTTCCTAGCTGAGATGCTGAGGCCCAGAGAGGTAAAGGCACGATGAGTGTGGGGCAAAGCTGAGTCCTCCCTCTACCGTGACACCTTGAGGCCAGTCCCTGCTTGGCCACCCCTCCCAGCCCCCAGACAAGGACCCATCTCCCGCCCGGAGCAGCACACCTCACCTCCACCCGGAGGATGTCATCAGCAGGGAGGTCCTCCACCTTCTGCTCGGTGTGCTCCACCAGCTTGGTCTCTAGGGAGAGCAGGAGCCGGCCTCGATAGGCCACACCTTCCCCCTGCGAGTGAGGGAGGTTGGGTCACCAGGAGCAGGGGGCTGGAGGGGAGGAAGGGGAGAAAAGGAGCACAATCTGGCCCCAAGGTAGCTCATCTTCCAGGAACCCAACAGGTCCCTAAGCCAACTGCATCCCTCTACAGGTAAGGAAAACACTCAGAGAGACATGCCAAACCCACAGGCCATCTGTGCCAGACCCCCAGCCAGCCCGAGGGGACGTAAGACCTGAGAGAGATGGGGCCTGGGTGCCTCAGGGACCAGGAAAATGAAAGGATCAGACTGGCTGTGAGGCAGAGTCAAGGGACAAGAGGGTTCTCTGAGGGGATGGCTGCCTGGCCCTGGGCCCGCTCAGGCCTCATCAGGCCCTTAGAGTCCAGGCCAGGCCCAGCCACTGCTCAGGCCAAGTTGGAGGACCCCACATGCAGGCCTGGGCACCTGAGCAGTCGGGGGTCTGACACCCCGCCCTGGCCAGGGCTCCGGCTGGCTCACCTTGCCCGTGTTGAGCTCTGCGTAGGGGTCCGGGAAGCCAGTGAACTCCCTGGGGCTGCCATAGAGGTTGACGTAGCAGGGCCCAAAGGTGGGGAGGAAGCCCAGATGGTCGTCCACTGGGAGACACAAGTGGGGATCAGAGGTGCTGGCCCAGTGGGGCTTTCCAGTGCTCAACCCAGCCACCTTCAGACCTGAGCCCATCCCTGGCCTTGGTTCCCCCTACGTGCACCGGACACAGCCCCTGCAAATGTGTAAAGAACGATGACACTAATGATAGCTCTCATTATCTCCCACAAGTCCCTTTAATCCTCACTGCTACACTGAGATGCATTTTTATTATTTTAATTACTCCTATTTTACAGATGAGGAAACTGAGGCTGAGAGATGCAAAGGAATATGTGACTATAAGGTGGCAGCCCCAAACGGTATGTCCTCACAGCTCCTGCACGCGGCCGGCAAGCTGACTTGGGGCTCAGGGCCCTCCACTGCCCCCAGTGCTGCCTCCCTCTCTGTGCAGCACGTCCCCTGCACCTCAGGCCCTCCAGCCAGCTTAGAGCACCAAGAAGGTCCCCAAGCACGGTAATCAGAGAAGCCATCTTTGGGGGGCCAGGGAGGGCCCCAGAGAGATGTCCCTCCCCTGCAGTGCAGCCCCCAGGCCTGCGCCCCATGTCCTCAGGGCCTTGCCTCCTCCCAGAATCTCCTCCCTCCCACACACATTGTGCAAAGAACAGTTTTTCAGTGGAGCACGTCAGAGGAGAGTTAGGGAGAGAATGACACTAATGAAGAGGGAAAATCTTTTCTCCACATCACTTCCATCCTTTGGGGGGCTCTCTTTTGTTAGTATCGTTTTCCAGCTCACTGCTGGGTTTCCCAGGATGGGAATTTACTGGCCATACCCTAAGAACCCTGAAAAACTGGAGTATCCTTTTCCAAGGAAGGGGGAAAAGGACGTCTCCAGAATGCCAAAGGCAGGACATAGGGCTGGGAACAGGAACCATCTGGGATGACCCCGTCCACACAAGGATGGGCCAAGGTAGACACAAAATACATGGCCTCAGTAAAGACATGCTTGAGCCAGACCTGAGGCCGTGCATTGAGTCCCCAACCCTGCTGAGATCCCAGGGATGAGGGAGGGGCAGGCATGGGGTGGGGGGGAACCAGAAGGCTGGAGCCCCCAAATCAGCCAGAGACCACCCTGCATCCTTCACCACTTTCCCTCTTCCAGACCCCAGCACAGACAAGGCTCTGGTTTGGGGACAGAGATGGGAGGCCCAGGTGGACGGAACTAACATGAGCATTACTCATTATTTGCATTAATCATCTGGATTATGATTTACCTTGGGAATTTCATCTTCAAGCATTTTTAACTCCTCCAGCCTCCTCCTGGCCCCTGAAGCACCTCACACTCCCCCTGCCCCACTGTGGACCCCATGCCTGCCCCAGCCCCTCACTGCCAGGCAGAGTGGTCTCCTCTGAGCGTGAGCCCAAGCCTAGCAGGCTCAGGAAGGGTTTGGAGCGGTGGGAGGAAAGTGCCCTTCGAGTGTTCCAAATGATTTCACACCCAACTGAGGTTAAGAGGTAACAGCCAAAGGCAAGCTCAGGGACCATGGGCGACTCTCCGTCCCACCTCAGGAAATCAAGAACTTCCTCGCCTCTAGCGCCCTCTCCCCTCCAGCAAAAACCCCAAGGCCCCGCTCCCCTGGTCATCCCCGAGGTGACAGCAACGTACGGTCTGTGGCTTGCGGAGGCTTGACCACACCTGCGGGCTCCTCTGAAGCGTAAAGAGATGGAAAAGGGGTTAGGAGAGGCGTGGCTGGGTTACACGCACGGCTGTGGATGGAGAGTTGGCAGACAGACGGAAAGACAGCTCCCGTGTCCGAGGACCCACCCCCCAGCCCAGCTGAAAATTTATCACAAACTAAATCATCCCCAGCCCCCAGCACCACGGGAGCCCCCAGGGCCACCCCACCTGATCTGTCTATGCGTCTGGGTGCTCCGTTTGCCAATTGAAAACTGGGCCCAAAACTTGAGTCAATACATTCAAGAAATAACACAGAAAAGAAAATGTGCTTTTCCATATTATAGCCAGATAAGTGAGGGAAACAAAGTGCAGACACAAAGGAAGTGTGGGGGAAACACGAAAGGGCCCAAGCTGGGCAGCAGACACACCCGCGCTCCAACCCCAGCAGGCAGGTTGGCGCCCTGGACCAAGCGCCTGAGCTGGGGCATTTCAAGGCACAACATCTCCACCTAGCGGCCATGTCCAGTATTGCCGCCGAAGGCACCGTGTTGCATTTTCACAACAGCGGGCGCTGGCGTATGGCTTCTGGCACATGCCGCTTCCCGGGAAACACAGCGCCAGGCGCTGCCCACTCGCTGAAGGCTCTGTGCACTTGACTGTGCCCCTAAATGTTGGTAAGGGGTGTCTAGAGATAAGAGAAGCGAGGAAGGAGATCCTCTGGCACAATTCTGGGTTCTCGGAATCGGTCCCTCACTTCTAGGCAGGTACGAGATGCCCCTAAGTGAGGGGACACCCCTCAGTCTCCCTCCACTGTGCTCTCTGATTTCTGCCTCTTCTAGAAATCTGACCTTCCCTTACTCCTCCTCAGACCATCCAAGTGTAGCCAAGTCCGAGGTTTTGACGAAGCCCAGGGACGTGGTTGGTGAACTTGCTGATTATTTCCATTCATTGTTCACCTTAAGCTGTTGCTCTCCTCCAAAATGAATGCCTGCTACTATCCTGCCTTAGTTCCGCGACTGCAGTTGGAAGCCAAGAGTCGAGGGAAATGTTATGAAGGAAGAATGGGCAGAGAGAAGAGTGAAGCAGAGAGGACTGTGGCCGTCTGGAGATGAGGACAGGGCTGAGGAAGCGCGGGCAGAGGCAGCAAGGAGGGCCAGGCCCAGCTACGAACGCCGGCTGGCGAAGTCGGGGCTGCAGAACTCGTAGTTCACGGCCGTCCTCATACCCACAGGAATGGGTCTTCGTCAGTGGGACAGCCAGGCCCCCGGCCATGGGGAGCTTTCTGCACGGCGAGAGGACGACACAGGCACAGCTGCTGCCACGAGGAGAGCAGTGGCCAGGGACCACCGGAAGGAAACAGATTCCATTTTAAACTCCTTCCAAATGATTACTAACAGGCCCGGCCTGTTATCTCGGGCTAATGAGGCCAAGGTCATAGTTCCGACCCCCACGTGCTTCTTGCAGAGGCAAACTCCGCTTCCCACCCAGATGGATTTTGAATCCTGGCTGCAGCCCAGTGCCCAGCCCAGACACAGATACCCCCCTGATCTCGCCAGCCATTTGACCAACACATGCCTGTGGTGGCTAGGAGAACCAAGTGGGTGGCTGCAGCGTAGCCTGTTTCCCGGCCGCACCTTTTCACTAATTCACCCATTCATTCATTCATTTGTCCATGCAACAAACCTAACCAGGCACTGTACTAGGCACTTGGAGCGTGTAATAAGATATGGCCCTGCTGACCTCTTCGGCCAATGATTACTAACGTGGGGTCACAGGCTGGTGGGTGCTGAGGCCCACCCAGCTTCTCTCCCCTGTGTCTGCAGACAGCTCATAAAGTCAAGGGCAGAGTGACCAGTAAAGCAACCCAAGACAAAGCCCCTATTTATTCCTCATCACCCTTCTGCCAAAACACAACTGTTTTGGTGTGTTTTCCCTAAGCCCAGGGAACCCAGGCTGTGGAAGCCCCAAAACACAGATGAATACTCCAGTTTTGTGGCCTGAGCAACAAAGCCCAACTCCCTCACCTGGGGGAAGGTGAAGGCAATTAAAGCTCCCAGCCCAGTGAGCCACAAGTCACAGCCCTGCAGACAGGCCCCGGCACATACGTGTCTTCCTGGAGAAGCTGAGGCCACCACCTGCGGCCAGCCCCGCCAGCTCCCCCTGCCTCTCGGCACACCCCCAAGCCCATGGCGGCTGGCTGCCTGACACCAGCCCGCGCCAGGCAGGAGGAGAAACCGAGCACTGCTGGGAAATGAGCATCATCTACATTCCAAAGACAAAAAGAAACTAACTTTGGATTTCTGAGCTGTGGAAAAAACTGTAGGATACAAGTGCTGTTTATGTCACACGAATATCCTATGTGCAAAATTATCAAAGAACCTGTGCAGGTTTCACAGGTCTTCTGTGCCTGTTACCCTTTGAAAGACCTGCAGCTTCTAAGGCAAGCGCTCTTTTTTAAAAAACAAAATTTTTACTTAATACTTTGGAGCACAGGGTCCAAGGAATACTTTAGTGTGCCCAGGCAAACTTGTGGGCAGAAGTGTTTAAGAGGTTAGTGTTAGATCTTGTCCTCACTGGAAACAAAAACAAAAACACAAAAACAAAAGCTCCTAGTTGTACCAAATAATTGGGTGAACCCTGCGGCCAGGGAATGCAAAGAAAGAACTCATTTTTACAGTTCAGTTTCGTCTGGGCTCGGAGAGGATGAGGAAACAAAGTGTGTGCATCACCCAGATGTGCTTGAACCCCGCAACGTGGAGAAGAAAGCAGAAGGGAGATGAGAGGAAAGTTGGAGTGCCATGTTTTGAGGGGGCAAGTTCAGGGCTTGGCAGGAGCAAGGCAAGTGCTAACCTCAGGGCCAGAGGGAGGCTCCGCCACAGAGAGGGACCCACCTCTACGGGAAGGGACATCAGGGAATCTGAGCGGTTAAAAGAGCGGCTCCCGATGGGTCAATACTCCTAACTCTTTTATTGTCACACAGGTCAAGCTATTTAACTGCATATTCAAAACCGGTTAGCTAGCTACAAGGAGATTCTCATTTCCAGAACAATCTTCGAGAGAAGGTGGTCCCGCCTTCAAACGCTTGCCTGAAACACACTGGGTTGCCCATGACCCGAGCGCCATCTAGTGGCCACATAAACATCTTCCTCACCTTCCCATTAAAATACTCGTGACAGAGAAAGATGAAGGCTAACATCACCCAGAAACGAAGGCTGTGGCAGGAGAAAGGGAAGATCTGAACTCTCCTGATGGCAGACACGGATGTAGCCTCATGAAACAGCGACTGTTAGAAAACAGAAATGTCACCTTGTGCCTCTACCAGTGTCTGTCCCTGGATTCAGAGACAGGGACAGCACCAGTCAGAAAACTGGAGAAGAGATTCCTTCCATAGGAAGAGCGCTGAGCTGGGAGGCAGCCAGAACACCCTGTGCACCACCCCCACCTCGAATCTTTCTACCTGTTCGTGCAAGACAGACCTTCTCAGAAACTGTCCGAACAGCAAGCAGTGAAGGCGACTGCGACCTGGGACAGCTCGTTCCCAAGGTTAGGAGGGGAGAGGGCCGGGGCCAGAGGAGCCCGACCGCAGTGCCTTCAGGAAGGCTGTTTTTGTGTCTTCCGCCAGCAAAGTGTCAATAGGAAGTCAGAATGGCAGAGAGCAGCCAGATGATGCTGCTCCGTGAGGGTGCCTGGAAGTTCACTGTACCATCCACTGAAATTTTCTATAATGAAAACTTTTTCTTAAAGTGTTTCAGAAAACCTAGAAAAAGGGATTAGAGAAGATAGTGACTTCGAGAGCCCTGGGCAGAGTCTGAGCTAAAGATCTGAGGACAGACAGAGACCCGTGCATCCTGCCTGCGGAAAGGCATCGACACAGGACAGATCTTGGAGAGTGAATACGGAGGTGCGGGACAGAACCAAGTGCCAACCAGGATAGGGAAACCACATCGGTAGCATTCAGAAAGAGTGTTCGTCTGAATTTTTCAGGAAATTATTTGGAAACCTCAATGGAGGGCAAGAAGACACAGCCTCTGCAGAACATAAGCAAAACTTCTGGGAGAAAACAGACAAGGAGCAAAGAAGAGAAGGAAAATAGAAAAAAAGCAACAGAGGGAAAAGAAGGTTTGACAAGAAACTAACTGGGAAGCAATGAAAAGCAGAATTGGTGCAGAAAAAAATCAGATTAGTGATGCAGAAAGTCAACAATAATGATAATAAACATCAAACATTACTTTAGAGTTTATTGTGTACCAGACACTATAAAAACCTCACATTTATAATCTCACTGGATGCTTACAACAATCTTATGAGGTTGGGACTTGTAAGAGCCCCATTTTATGGAAATGAGACTGGAGCGACTCACTGGGTTACGAAGAGGCAGACCCAACAGAATCTGAACCTAAGCTGGCTCGTTCCAGAGCTGCAGCTCTCACCACCACCCCACCCTGCCTTCAGCTGTCCACAGCATAATGTCAGAATTTAAAAAAAAAAAAAAAAATTCCTCAACTTAGATTTAAAAATTTACCATGTCTCAGACAAAATTCAATGAGTCGTGCACCTAGAGAGATCAAAGTAATTTCCTGAACTGCAAGAAAAGCAATAAATTCCTAAAAGCAGTATCTAGTCAGAAAAAAAATGAACTCAAAGGCATCAAGTCAGACTGACTTCAAAAAATGCACCAAAATAAATTCACAATAGGTTAAATATTTAAATGTGAAAAATAAAAATTTAAAAATAGAGTTAAAAACAATCTTAGGGCTTGCCAAACCTCAAAGTTTAAGCATGATATATAGGGCAGAAAGCATACTTTCATTATTTAAATTAAAATTTTGAAAGTAAACACAGGAAGGTAATTAGAAAGTTAAAAAAGGAAACAAAATAAAACTAAAACTAAAGAGAGTTAAAGAAAAGAGTACAAAGATGAAAAGTCCAATAAAGATTAAAAATAAACTTCTAATAAGGCTAATGAAGAAAAAAAGAAGGAAAACTCAAACACATAGTATTAGAAATAAGGAAAAGGAAAACACCACAGGTAGAGAGAATTGTTTAAATTATAAAAGTTTGCTCTACACAATGCTGTGTAAATAAATTAGACCTCAATGTAATGGATGCTTTTCTAGGAAAATATAAATTATCAAAATTGACTAGAGTAAAAGTAACAAACTAAAAATAACAATGATCACAGGAGAAATTGAAAAGTTTTTAAAGAGCTATTAGTATACCCACTCAAAAAGGGCACACAGCCCACATGGTTTTATGGGTGAATTATTTCAAACCCTCAAAAGACTACATTCTTATGTTATATAAACTGTTCCAGATGTTAGAGAAGATTTTAAATCTTTATAATTAATTTTACAGACCCAGCATAACCCAGATTCCAAAACCGAAGAAATTATAAGCAGACATACCAATGGATGACAACAGAAAGTCAAAAAACAGGCCCAAGAACATATTTAGGAATTTAGTCGGTGATAATGTTGGTATTTCAAGATACAGGGAAAAGATTATTCAAAATAGAGTGTTGGTATCAACAAAGAACAAATTTGAAAAAAGTAATGCTCTATCCCTGCCTTATTCACTAAGGAAAAGATTAACAGATTTAGCTACATAAAAATTTTAAATTTCTATAGGTTGAAAACTATTAATTGGAAAATAAAAGTGACAAGAATTATTTGCCACATATATGACAAGGGAAAAATTAATAACCATATATATATACAGAACCCTTACAAAACAATGAGGAAAAGACTAAAAACTTACCATCAGAAATAAGGACCAAGAACATAAACAGGGGATTTATACCAGAATAAATATAATTATACAAACATATATTATATATAAATATAAAATATTTATTAAAATATTTAAAATTTACATTGATCAACTTCACCAGCTATCAATGAAATGAAAATTAAGGCAACAATGAAATACCATTTTCACCTATCAAATTAACAAAGTTCTTTTTTAATATTATTCTTTTACCCTGTGTTGGTGTGGGTGCAGCAAAACAAGCTTATGGGATTGATTAGAGTATAAATATGTAGTCCAGCCCTTTTTTTCTTTGTTTTCCTTTTTTTTTTTTTTCATCCTAGAGTCCAAAGGCAAGTTCAGCTTTTTGAAGGGCAATTTTGATTATACTAAAAGCCTTAAAAATGTTGAAATTCTTTAACACAGCAATTCAACATTCAGGTATTTATCCAAAAGAAAACTCATGAATTGTATAAAGATTCAGCTACAAAAATATTCATTATAAAGTTAGTTGTTTATAATGTAGAAAAATCAGAAAATTGCTAAATATTCAACATTTACTAATGGATTAATATAATCCATTAATGTGGATTATACTAATAGTATATGCACACAATGGAATATGGGTATTCATTTAAAATTGTGTTGTAGAAGAACATTTAATAACATGAAAAGACATTTATGTTGTATTACCAAGTAACACAAAAACAATTTTCAAAACAATTTGTTTTTAATGCGTGTGTGTATACATATATATATATTTTCAAGGATGTGTGTGCACACATACACATACAAGTACATGTATATATACAGATAGACAGACAGACAGAAAAGTTCCCGGAATGCTAATAGCTCTTGTCTGAAGGGGTCGGCTTATGAATAAATTTTATATTCTTCTTTCAGATTACTTATTTAAAATTTGATTTATAATTTATTATAAATGATAATGGATTACTTTTTAATAGTCCAATGAAAGCTATTTCAATAGCTTTGAAACAGCTAGAGCTCAGTTGGTCAGCATAGAACCTGGTGGCTGGCACAGCCGCTGCCAGCCAATGTGTTATCTGCGAGAGCGAATTGTCTTCCCCATACCAGTGAGTGGTGCCTCCCGCCACCCACGTGTGGAGAACCCTAAATGTCTGCAAGCCATCTCTCTCACTGGCTGAGCCTTTCTCTGTGGAAAATGGGCAAAAAGGCCTTATAATCGTCCCTATTCTGCAAACTCTCAAAACCAGAGGTGTAAGCCAGGTAGAGACGGGATGGGGAGAGCACAGGGGCCAGAGGGCAGAACACAGGTGGAACGTACCTTCTATTTCTCCTCCAGGAGCGGAGATTTTTGACATACTCAGGTAGGTGGTGGCCACGATGTCATTGTGAGTGAGGCGATCCCTAGAGCAAGGGAGCAGAAAGGGCCTGAGCACAGAGGGGGACGCAGGCCACAGCCCACCCAGGAAGGACATGGCCTCGGTTACCCGTCATGGGGGAGTTCCAGTCCTCACTTTGGTATGTTACTGACACCTGATAACCCCAGGGAAGAAGAGACTGCACAGAAAGCTCGCTCCAGACCCCCCTAGAGGGAACTAGCCCATCCCACCAACCATCAGCACCCCATCAGCCAACCAACCCGGGGCCTGCACCCTGTGTCTCTGCAGGCACACCTGGATCTCCGCAGGCACATCTGGAACTATGCAGGCACACCTGGATCTCTGCAGGCACACCTGGAACTATGCAGGCACACCTGTATCTCCGCAGGCACACCTGGAACTATGCAGACACACCTGGAACTATGCAGGCACACCTGGATCTCTGCAGGCACACCTGGATCTCTGCAG
>RJWJ010002794.1:56106-94947 GCA_004363605.1 Indri indri | reverse complement strand
CAAATACTTGTTTTACTAATATATGTTTCTCTTCTGAATTGTCTATTTCCAATTTTTTACTTGGATTTTAATGTTTTTTATTTCTCAGTTGATATCAGTTCTTCATGTAATAACCATCTTAACATTTAGTTTCTCAATTTTGCAGAAAATATTTTTACCACTTCATTGCTTGACATTTTTAGAAGTATTTAATAGTTAATTATTTATAGTTAAAGCACTGAAAAATTCCCTTGTGATTTACTTTCATTGCTTCTAATCTTAGACTGTTCTCCACACTTTCATTTCCTAAATACTTATAATTTTTTCAGTATTTTTTATGATTGGATTTGTCAATATTTTAGTCTTTTGCCTATCTAGATTCAGCCAAGTAAAAAGATCTACCCTACTGGCTACTATGATAAATAAAGATACTCTCTGCTCTCTTTATTGATCTTAGTACTAATAATTTAATGAACTAAGAAGACACACAAATGTTATTTCCAGCTGATACCATTATATTCCCAGAAAGTCCAGTTTAGAGAGAGGAACAAACATGTAAACTTATTACACAAAAAGTGAATAATTGAACAGATACATCAGTAGAACTCCATGGGTACATAAAAGAGATTATAACAAATTTGGCCTGGGCAGTTAAGAATGGCTTCACAGGGAGCAGGAAGTGGTGAGTTATTGCTTAATGGTTACAGAGTTTCTCTTTGGAGTGATAAAAAGGTTTTGTTAAAAGAATTTATTTATTTTTTAATTGACAAATAAACATTATATATATTTATAGTGTACCATGTAATATTTTGATAAATGTATACATTGTGGAATGATTAAATAAAGCTAATTAACCTATCACCTCACATAATTTTTTGTGAGAACATTTAAAATCTCTTACCAATTTTCAAGTATACAATACATTATTAATAGCTACCATGCTGTACAATAGATCTCTAGAATTTATTTATCCTGTCTATCTAAAATTTTGAACCCTTTGACTAACATTTTCCCATACTATCCCCCAACCACACCTTCAGCCCCAGGCAAAAACCATCCTACTCTCTGCTTCTATGAGTTCAACATTTTTAGCTTCCATATATAATAAATAAGGTCATGCAGTCAGTATTAGTCTTTCTAGGTTTGACTTATTTCCCTTAGCATGTCCTCTAGGCTTATCCATGTTAATGAGCCTTGGAGAATCTGTGAGAAACAAACTAGTAAGGAGGCGTGTTGGTTTCCTCGTTTCTGCCTTCATTGACTATAACTAAGCAACTAAATGCTTAATATAATTTTCCATAAAACCATCTGGGCCTGGAATTTCTTTTTCAGAAGAGTTCTAACAATAAATTTAATTTATTTAATTGACTTAAGACTAGTCAAATTATCTATTTATTCTTGGGTGAGTTTTAGTAGTTTGTGACTTTGAAGAAATTCATCAATTTCATCTAATTGTCAAATTTATAGGCATAGAGTTCTCTATTGTATGCCCTTGTTACCCTTAAATATCTATGAGTTCTGCAGTAATAGCCCTTCTTTCATCCCTTTTATTGGTTATTTGTGTCTTTTCTTCATTGGTTTGGCTGAAATTTTATCAATTTTATTGACATTTTGAAGAACCAGTTTTTGGTTCTATTGATTTTCTCGATGGCATTTCTATTTCCAATTTTAATGATTTCTATTCTAGTATTTGTTCTTTATTTATTTATTTCTGTTTGCTTCTTCTAGTTCTTTAAGATGAAAGATTAGGTTAATCTTCATTCAATTCAAATTAGGTTACTTTTCGTCCAGTTCAAATTTTGTTCTAATATTCCTTGAGACTTCCTCTTTAACCTAAATTGTATAGAATGTATTGTTTAATTTCCCAATGCTTAAAGATTTACCAGTTATTTTTCTTTTATTTCCAGTTTAATTTTATATGGTAAAGGAACATACTTTGTATGATTTCAGTTCTTTATAAATGTGTTCTATTACCCAAGATATGCTCTATCTTGGTAAATGTTTCACGTGCAGTGGAAAAGAGTATATATTCCACTATTATTGGATGAAGTATTTTATAAATGTCAATCAGATTTAGTTGATTGATTGTGTTCTTTAGTTCTTCTATACTTATGCTGACTATATTAGCTTCATAGGACTAACATAACAAATTACCACAAATCTGGTGACTTAAAAAAACATAAATTTATTCTCTCATGGTTCTGGAGGCCAGAAGTCTGAGATCAATGTGTCAACAGAGTGAGTTCCTTATGGAGGATTCAAGGTAGAATCTATTCCATGCCTCTCCTAACTTCTGGTAGTTGCCAGTAATCCTTGGCATTCCTTGGCTGGTAGATACATCACTTCAATCTCTGCCACCATCTTCACATCACCTTCCCCTCTGTGTGTCTTCTCTTCCTCTCTTCTCTTAAAAGGACATTTGTCATGGTATTTACGATCCTCTCTAATCCGGGATGATCTGATCTCACCATCCTTACCTTAATTACATCTTCAAAGACTGTTTTTCTAACTATAGTGGTCCCCCCTTATGTGAGTTCAGTTACACATGGTCAACCACAGTCCAAAAATAGATGAATACAGTACAATGAGATATTTTGAGAGAGAAAGACAGAAACCATATTCACATAACTGATATTACAGTATATTATTATAATTATTCTGTTTTATTATTAGTTTATTATTGTTATATATCTTACTATGCCTAATTTATAAATTAAACATTACCATAGGTACATATGTATAGGAAAAAACATAGTATATATACCCTATAGGGTTTAGTACTATCTGCAGCTTTAGGAGTCCACCAGGGATTTTGGAATATATACCCTGAAGATATCAGGGACTATATAATGCTATAAGTCATATTCAGGGGTTTAGGTATACATATCTTTAGGGGCCACTATTTACCCACTACACTGATTTTCTGTCTATATATTTTATCAATTAGTAAAAGCAATGTTAATGTTCCCAACTATGATTTTAGATTTTTCCTTTTCTTCTTTTATTTATATGTGCTTTTCTTCATGTATTTTTCAGCTTTGCTGTTAGGTGTATACATATTTATGATTGGTATGTATTTTGGGTAAACTGATCCTTTCACTAGTATGTAGTGATCCTATTTATCCATGGTAATTTTCCTCGTTCTGAATCTACTTTGTCAGATATTAGTAAATTCATATAAGCATTATTGTGGTTAGCATTTGCAAGGCATACTTATTTCCATCATTTTACTTTTAGCCTGCCTATATCTTTACATTTAAAATAGGTTTATCACAGATAGTTTATGGTCTGTTCATTCTTTTTTATCCATTCTGATAGTTACTATCTTTTAATTGGTGTGTTTGGACTATTTATATTTAATGTATTTATAGATATGCTTTGATTAAAGTCTACCATTTTATTTTTTTCTCTTTGGTCTCTCTCTTTTTAGTTATGATATAACCATTTTTAAATGCACCAGAACTCTCTGTTCTCCTTAACAAGGCCTGCCCTCAAAGGAAACTATCTAGCCAGAGCCTAACCAACTTGGGTTTTACCAAAGCCTGATCAACCTGGGAGAAGGAAAATACCCAAAGCCAGCTCCTCTAGTTTTCTCACTTCACGTAAGGAGTGCAGTGGATAGAGGAGGACGGGAAGGTGTCAAGGTCACAGTTTAGGGGCACAAGGTCACTAAAATACTGAGACTAAATCATAGGACTATAGAATTCTTCGCTTTCTGCACATCTTACCACCACCTCAATGAGGATCCTGTATAGAAACAGGGAATTACACCTGCAAACACTGCAAGCCTCAGACACTATTTAAAAAGGAGTCTCTAGGGAAACCCAAGGACAAAGTCTCTGGTAGAGGCAAAAATAAGGACACTAGAGGAAAGTTAGCCTCTGACACCATATCTATAGCAAGCAGTAAACACAGTCTAACTCCTAGCCACACAATATAAAACCTCGTACTAAAGACCTATATACCTCAGTTCCAGTTTACCCAATATATCATGTCATGATTTCAATAAAAAAGTACAAGGCATACAGGAAGAAAAAAAATACAGCCTAAAGAGACAATGCAAGCATCAGAACCAAACTTAGCTATAGTAGAGATTTTGGAATTATCAGACCAAGAATTTAAAATAACTATGATTAATATACTAAGGGCTCTAATGGAAAAAGTGAGCAACATACAAGAACAGATGGACAATGTAAGTGGAGATGTGTAAACTCTAAGAAACAATCAAAAGGAAATGCTAGAAATCAAAAATACTGCAACAGAAATGAAGAACGCCTTTGACGAAATCGTTAGTAGACTAAAATGTAGGGAAAAAATCAGAGAGCTTGAAGGTATGTCATTAGAAACTTCTCAAACTAAAAAGAAGAGAAAAGGAATGGAAAAAAATCCAGAATTTCCAAGAACTGTGGAAAAACACAAAAGGTATAAATATACATAATGGGAATACCACAAGGAGAATAAAGAGTATGGAATAGAATAAATATTTGAAGTAATAATGGCTGAATATTTTCCAAAATTAATAACAGACACCAAACCATAGATCCAGGAAGCTCAGAGAATATCAAGCAGTATAAATACCAAAAAAACTATACTTAGGCATAGCATATTCAAACAGCAAAAAACCAAAGACAAAGAGAAAAATCATGATAGAGGCCAGAGGGGCTGGGAAAACATTACCTATTGAGAAACAAGGATAAGATATCTATGTCCTATTCTCCAAAACCTATGAATACGTTAAGTAACATGGCAAAAGGGAATTAAGATTGAAGGTGTAATTACGCTTGCTAATCAGCTGACCTTAAGATGGGAAGATTATCCCAAATTATCCAGGTAAGCCAAAAGTAATCACAAGAGTTCTCAAAAGTAAAACACGGAGGCAGAAGAGGAGGAACCAGAGAGATGGGAGTGTGAGAAGGACTCAGCCCAGTGTTGCCAGCTTCGAGGATGGAGAAGCCAACAAAAGAGGACAGCTTCTAGAAGCTTCAAATGGCCAGGAAACAGATTCTCCCCTAGAATTTCCAGAAGGGAATGCAGCTCTGTTAACACCTTGATTTTAACCCAGTGAGATGCATTCTGTAATTTTGACCTTCAGAAATGTAAAATAATAAACTTGTATTGTTTAAGCCACTAGACTTGTGGTAATTTGTTACAGCAGCAATAGAAAACTAATATAGTTATAGCAGTTGTTTTAAAGTCTTTGATAAGTCTAACACCTATGTTATCTCAGCATTGGCAACTGTTATCCATTTCTTTGCAAGGAATTTTCCTAGTCCTTCATGCTGAATCTGTTTGTATCTCCCTGAAACTCATGTTGACACATAATTTCCAATGTTGTTATAAACTGAACTTTTGTGTCCCCCGCAAAATTCATATATTAAAACCTAACCTCCAACGCGATGGCATTGGGAGATGGTGCCTTTTGGGAAGTGACTTGGTCATGGGAGTGCAGCCCTCTTGAATGGGATTAGTGCTGTTAGGAAAGAGGCCCCAGAGAGCTCCCTTGCCCCTTCCACCACATGAGGACACCGTGAAAAGACAGCTACCTATGAACCAGGAAGCAGGCCCTCACTAGACACCAAATCTTAAACTTCCCAGTTTCCAGAATTGTGAGAAACAGGTTTCTGTTGTTTATAAGCCACCAAGTCAACGGTATTCTTTTAGGGCAGCCCAAATGGACTAAGACAAGGGTTTTACACACACACACACACACACACACACACACACACACACACACAAATTCAAAAATATATATATACATTTCAAAAATTTATAAATATTATATTAAAGGATATATTTTTTCAGAAGACCCTAATATCTTTTGTTCCCCGTGATACATCTGACCAGTCATCACCAATTACTACACAATCCTCCTCTTCACTGTCATTTTTTGACCCATTGGTTTCTTTCATTCATATACTGAAGATTATGAAGAACTTGGCTTCTAATCTTCTTTATCCCTAAAAGTCCTGACATCCTCCAGGTAGACTTCAATGTGCACAGAGGCAGTTCCTCCAACACCTAGATCTCTTTGTCCCTGAACCTTCTCAGCTTCAAAGACTTATAAGAACAGTCACATGGCCATTCAACTTCCTAGCACCCTGCCCAACTTAAGTGTAACCACAGCTTTTCTTTCCTACTTCTACATTTTTCTGTTAGCCTTTTTCCATACAAATTTAAATGTATTCAAGTATCTCCCATATTTAAAAAAGAAAACCTTTTCGAGCCTCCTATTCCCTCTTATTTAACTACTGTCCTAACTTTAGCTGTCCCCACCCTTACAGGTTAAGTGTCTCAAGAGCTCTCTTCCTTCCTCATGTGCCTCTGGCTTCCCCTCCTGCCACTGGCTTCTCTGCCTGGTGCTTATTTTGTCCCTTGCGGTTATGTCATTAGCAACTTTTTCGTCTCATTCTTCCGCTCACTGAAGGAAATGTCACAGACTCCAAAGACTTCAGGGGCCATTTATATTTTGATATTTCCTAAATCCATTTTTCTAAACCAGGGCTTTCCAAGCATTGTATCTGTACATTCAACAGTCTATTGAACCAACATTGCCACTTGGCTTACCTCAAACCTAGACTGTTCATATCCAAACTTACCTTTTGTCCTCCAAAACTACCAAAACTATTTCTCCTACTCTGGTCAATACTTCAGTGAGTGGCATCACCAGCCATGCAGTTATACAAACCTGGGATGTAATTCCCATCCCTTTATTTCCCATAGTCAATCCCTCTTGCTGTCAATTATAGCTCAAAGTAATTGATTTTTCTCCATCCTTACTGTTGGTAACTTATTTCAGGTCACCATTACCTCTCACGCAGATCACTGAACAGTCTTTATTTGGTTATTTACTAGTTATTTATTAAGCACCTACTATGTACCAGATGCTGTTCTGGGCACTTGGAATATACCAATAAATGAATACATACAAAGATCTTTTCCCTTGTGGACATTACCTTATACTAGGTCAAGATAGATGATAATCAATGACCATAATAAATACATAATTTTATAGTATTTCAAAAGTGAAAAGTACTATTGCAAAAAAAGAACTCAAACAGAGTAAGGGGAATGCTAAGAGGTGGGGGGAAGCTGTTTCTAGTATTAAATAAAGAAGATGACTTCAGAGCAAAGACTTGAAGGAAGTCATAGAGTTGGCTACATGAAAACCTAGAGGAAGAGCAGGCCGAGGACACAGCCAATGCAAGAATGCCTTGAGCCAATCTAAGTGAGTTTCCATGCCCTTTACTTAAATGAGCCTGAATGAGACACGGTGCCACTGAGTCTGAGCCACACCATGCTGCATGAGGAGCCACTGAAGGTAGTAACAGTACCATATTCAAGTTTTAATTTTAAAAATATTAATATAATTTCATATTCTTGAACACAAAGATGACGTCCTACATTCCTGCATCCCTAATGCCTAGGCCAGTGCCTGACACACAATCTACACTCAACAAATGTTTGTTGAATAAATGCTGAGACTGGAGGTGGGAAAATTAACAAGAAGACCATTTCAGCACTTTAGATGAGAAATCACAAAGGACTGGACTAAAGAAAGACAATGGGGATGGAGAAAAAGGATTGGTTTCAGAGTTATTTAGGAGGGAGACTTTATAAGACTCAGCAACTGATAGCTTGTGGAGAGAGTTTTGGCTTGATCGACTATAAGAGCTGTGGCAATGATTACCATGGTCAGTGAAATAAGAGAAAGAGGAGAGAATCTGTGTTCACTTGGTTTTTTTCTTAACCAGCGGATGGTGGTGAAAGAGACAGTAAAAATCAGTGTGCATTTTTTTGCATTGGTAGTGCTCGTAGAAGACTTAGATAGAGATATCGAATGAACAGCACACACACAAGAGTGGGGCTGGGAAGAGGTTTCAGCTCTGGAAGCACATAGGCAGGGATTCTCAAACTTTAGCATGCATAAGAATCAGCTGGGGAGTTTGTTAATAGTTCATAATCTTAGGCTCAACCCCAGAGATTTCAGCAGTTCTGGAGTAGGGCTCAGGAATCTGCATTTTACACAGGTACAAACAAAGTGTTCCGGAGCAGAAGACACCCCCAGACTCCACTTTGAGAAACACTAATATTGGTAGTGGATGGGACCTGAGCACTTAAATTAAAGGGTAAAGACATGGAAGAGAAGAGTGTCAAGGGAAGAAATCTAGAGAACACATATTTACAGAGAGGACCCAGGATGAGAAACCTCTGAGCTGTAGCCTGAGAGCTCTTTCACCAGTTCATATTATTGTCCGAATGTCCTAGACTTGTGGTGCTTCTTGTTTAAAGTTTGCAAATAAGGATGTATCAGACAAAGGGGAGAGAGACACTTTTAAGGTAGTGGGTTCAGATTTAGAAGGGCCTCTAACGGCTAAACTAGGCAGTTTGTTCTTTGTACTGTCATCGGTGAATGCCGTCAGTGAGAGTTTATGATCAGGACCGGGAGATAATGAAAGTAGAATTTTTGAAAGATTATTTTTGTACTAAATGGTTAGAAGGAAGAGAAACCGGAAACAAGATCAGTTAAGAAAGACTTTGGAAAGGGAAGATCCAAAAAACACTAGCTGAACTACTCAAAGAAGAAGCAAATCTCTGTGAAGAATGCAGAGGAGTGAAACAGAGATTTGATCAGCTGGGAGTCTCAGAGGCCAAGCGGGGAGAGAATTTTGAGACGTGATGGTAGCAGTGTCAGGTAGTACACAGAGGGCTGCAAATCCACCTACTGTTAAAAAAAACAATAATGATGTCAAAAGGATTAATGCTGAACAGAGAACCCTCTCATCCACATTCTGCTATGATGACACGCTTTTAACTTTTATTTCTTACCATGATAAAGGGGATCATTCAAACGAGGTCACTGTGATCTTCTGTGAAATTCTGGAAAAGGAAACAATTCCTACCTTTGTGTGGTCTTTTGAAGCCAAGTAAATGACCCAGAACATTAAGATAAATGTCAACATCGGCAGTAATTTGCGAGCTATGGCATTTGGAAACAAAGTGAGTATCCTATGAGAGAAGACAGGAGAAAGAATCGCATATTAAATCAAATAACCATGGCATGGCTCTGTACATTTTGATTTCTCCTCAGTAATTTCCAGAACAGGGTGCCCCGAGTTTTCAGAAAGTTCCTTTACATGTTCTATTGTTTAATGGAAATCAGAAACAAAGTTCTTCCCTGAGATGGGGAACAAAACCAGTCGAAGGACTCCTGGTTTCTAATTCTCAGGTTAATTCTTCAGGTTTGGAATCATATCGCCTCTCTGAGCCTTTGCTCTCATCGAGGGCTCGGCGTGGACAGCAAGGTTTTAGTCACTGAATACCTGAAAACACACATTTTAATTTTTTTACTGGTGGCCTCTAATGAATCCGGTCTCTAAGTTTCTCTGATACACACAAATATCCACAGGAACACACGTACACACACGTGCCACCTGGAGCCCTCTCTCCCGTTTCTTATCTGCCTCCAGAGGCTTCACTAGAAATCTCCCATTTCTGTTTTTAGGCAGCTTATTTCCACTTCAGGTCATCTCCTCTTGCCAAAGCGGTTGATAAACAGTGCCAAAAAGAGCAAGGGTTACAGTCTTCAGAAAAGCTCAGTATTGAGTGGCCAGAATTTTTAGTTTCAGTTTTTTAAACCCTGAATCCCAAAAGGATGTGGCACAGAGCTAAATTATAGCAGTGTTTACCAAAATCTTTTTACTGAAACGGGGGGAAAAAAAATCAAACCTCAATTCAGGACACATGTGTGCACACACACACACCCAAACACACACACATCCCAAAAGTCTCTAGATCGATGGACCTCTAGAATTTGTTCGTCCTCACTAAAACTTGGTACCTTCTTATCCTAACTGTATGTGATATACTGCGATATTTTCTAGTTACTCTATTTTGTTCCATTCCATTGTATTCCAATTTAAGAGAGTTTTTTATGCCCAAATAAAATGACTTTACTATCCCCTAAAGCCATGGTCCCCAACCCCCAGGACACGGTCCGCAGCCTGTTAGGGACCAGACTGCAGGGCTCCTTCCCCCGCCCCCACGCCCCAGCACTCTATCGGTGGAAAAATTGTCCTCCATGAAACTTGGGGTGGGGGGCGCACGGCGGGAAGTGAGCAGTCACTGAGGAAAATTACAGCCACTCCCCACAGCTTGCATCACACCTGAGCTCCCCCCACCGCCTCCCTCCTCCCCAACTACGCTACCCACCCTCCTCACCCTGACCGTGGAAAAATTGTCTTCCATGAAACCGGTCCCTGGTGCCAAAAAGGTTGTGGACCGCTGCTGCCCTAAAGGGTCGCAACATGCTGCATGAAAAGCACAGGCTGGTCTAGAGTTCTCCCCTCTCCCCTCTCGTCCTTGCTATTATTCGCCTGCCAGAAAGAGTTGGACGGTGCACACCTGCGGATGAATACCTTCTCCATCATATTCTTATATTCTCTTACAGGAATTACAGCTGTCCACAGAGTCTCCTTGGTTAAAGCAATCTCTGTATTTAATTCAGGGTTGGAATTTCCCGACAAGCTTCATTGATCAAAAGCTGAAGTGCTATTTGTGAGCACCGCGTGCCAGCTGGAATCACAGACCTCCCTTTCAAAGATCTGACCTGCTCACGCCATGGAGACAGAAAAGCAAGAAGCCAGAGGGAAATCTGAAGTTTGCTTTTAGAGAATGGTCATCTAATCACAGCACAAGGTCACCTTTCATTGAGACTTTACATATTTATAGACAGAGTGCACTTTCCTTGTTCATGGCTTTGGCTGTCATGTGCGATTAGTCACCTCCACCACAGCAGAAGTAAATGGAAAACTGGAGAGAAGAAAAACAGAAGCCCTGGTCCACAGTTCCTGAATGCCTGAGAATTCATTTGGCTGGTTCCTCTCAACATTTGGAGCGCTTTCTTTGTAAACTCCTTTCCCTTGCTCTAAACCACTGGATACGTCGAGCACTCCAAGAATGATGATTTAAATCAAATCTCATGTCATTAGAGGAACAGCCACACGTCTAAATCCCACTGCAATTTGCATATGAAAAAAGGTAAGAGAGGATACAAAAGAGTATCATGATATCTACATCCACAGTGTTTGCAGTGTATATATTTACAGTGTACAATGTGATGTTTTGATATACATATACATTGTGAAATGATTACCACAATCAAGCTAATTAACATATCCATCACCTCATATAGTTATGATTTGTATCGGTATGCTGAGAACATTTAAGGTCAACTCTCTTAGCAATTTTCAAGTATGCAATGCATTATCATTAACTTAGCCACCATGCTGTACAATAGATCTCTAGAATTTGTTTATCCTGTCTAACTATTTAATAAAATTTTGTATCTTCTGACCAACATGTATTCATTTGCCCCCTCCCCCCATAGCTCCCAGCAACCACCATTCTATTCTACTTCTGTAAAGTTGACTTTTTTAGATTTTACATGTAAGTAAGATTATGCAGTCATGAACTAAAATAAAATCTTAAGCCCCCCAGTTGACTGAATGGACCCTCTTTTGGCCAAGAGGACCCCAGAAATACCCTAAAGATGAGAAGAGAGGTCAGACATGCCTTGTCATGCCCCCTTTCCTTCTTAGAGATATTCTTTATAATTCATTAACAGGCCTAAGGGCATGCAACACAAAGCTTAAGCCACACCTGTAGGTCGTTGATTTACTTGACAGATCAAGTGAGCCTAAGTGTATGTCTGGTGACTTGTCTCTGACTAACTTCCTTATCTTAACTTAAAACATTCCAAGCCTTTAGACAAAGTTTCATTTCCTTAACAAATTACAAATCAAAGCATCTGTAAACCTACCTATAATCTGCCAATTCCCCACTTGGGAGACGGCCTTCCTTTTTGGGCCAAACCAATATTCACCCTCCATGTATTGATTTATGACTTCACATGTAGTTCCTGTCGCCATGAAATGTATAAAACCAAACCGTAACCCAACCACAGTGAGAACACTTGCTCAAGCCTTCTTGGGCATGGCTCTCCGGGCCATGGCTGCACATAATTGGCTCAGAATAAACCTCTTTAAATTATTTCACAGAGTTTGGGTTCTTCTCTGTTGATGTAGTATTTCTTTCTGTGCTTGGCCCATTTCCCTTATAATGTCCTCCAGGTTCATTCATGGTGTTGCAAATGACAAGATTTCCTTCTTTTCTAAGACTAAACAATACCCCACCATATAGCGCAATTTCTTTATCAATCCACCTGTTGATGGACACTTAGGTGGTTTCCATATCTTGGCTAATGAATAATGCTGCAATGAACATGGTAATGCAGCTATCTCCTCAACATACTGATTTCATTTCCTTTGGATATATACCTATTAGTGGGATTGTTGGGTCATATGGTAGTTATATTTTTAATTTTTTGAAGAACCTCTATACTGTCATCCATAATGGTTGTACTAATTTACATTCCCACCAACAGTGCACAAGCATTCCTTTTTCTTCCCATTCTTGCCTATACTTATCTTTTGTCCTAGACTAGCCATCCTAATAGGTATGAGGTGATATCTCACTGTAGTTCTAATTTGCATTTCTCCAATGACTAGCGATGTTGAGCATTATTTTCATATACCTCTTGACCATTTCTATGGTCTTCTTTTGAGAAACGTCTATTCAGTTTCTTTGCCCATTTTCTAATTGCATTATTTGTTTCCTTGCCACTGAGCTGTTTGCATTCCTTATATATTTTGGATGTTAATCCCTTCTCACATGTATGGTTTGCAAACATGTTCTATTTCATAGGTTGTCTTTTCACTTTGTTAATTGTCTCCTTTGCTGTACAGAAGGTTTTTAATTTGATGTAATCCATTTTGTCTATTTTTGTTACTTGTGCTTTTGGGGTCATATCCAAAAACATCAGCGAACATACTAAAATCAAGAAGATTTTTCCCTATGTTTTCTTCTAGCAGTTTTACAGCTTCCAGTCTTACATTTACATCTTTAATACATTTTGAGTTGATTCATACATTAGGAATGAGATAAGGGTCCAGTTTCATCTTCTGCATATGGCTATCCAGTTTTCCCAGCTCCATTTGTTGAAGAGACTATCCTTTCTCCATTGCGCATTCTTGGCATCTCTGTAGAAAATCAATTGACTGTAAATACATAGATTTATTTCTGATCTCTCTGTTCTGTTTCATTGGTCTATGTGTTGGTTTTTATGCCAATACCATGATGGTTTCATTACTATAGCTTTGTACTATATTTTGAAATTAGGTAATGTAATTCTTCCAGCTCTGTTCTTCTTACTTGAGACTACTTTTGCTATTTGGAGTCTTTTGTGGTTCCAAATAAATTTCAGAATTTTTTTTTTTTAATTTTTGTGAGAAATGTCATTGGAATTTTGATAAGGTTGCATTGACTCTGTAGAATGCTTTGGGTAAATCTTTTTATGTATAGATCTTTTACCTACTTGGTTAAATTTACTTTGAAGGTTTTTTCATGCTATAATAAATAGGACTATTTTCTTGATTTCTTTTTCAGATAGTTTGTCATAAGTGTATAAAAATTCTGTTGATTTTTGAATGTTGATTTTGTATCCTGCAACTTTACTGAATTGCAGATTATCACTTCTAACAGTTTTTTGGTGGGGTCTTTAGGGATTTCTCTATATAAGAACCTATCATCAGCAAACAGACTATTCTACTTCCTCATTTCTGATTTGGATGCCTTTTATTTTTTCTTGTCTAACAGTTCTGGCTAGAAATTCCAGCACTATATTAAATGAAGTGGCAAGAGTGGGCATTCTTCTCTTGGTCCGATCTTGAAGGAAAAACTTTCAGCTTTTGACTATCAAGTATGATGTTAGCTGTAGGTTTGTCATAATGGCCTTTATTGTGTTGAAGTATATTCTTTCTATACCCAATTTTCTGAAAAATTTTTTTTTAATCATGAAAGGACTTGAATTTTGCTAAATGCTTTTCTGCATCTATTGAGATGATTATATGGTCTTTGTCCTTCATTCTGTTAATTTGCTATATCACATGTATAGATTAGTGTATGTTGTACCATCCTTGCTATCTCAGTGATAAATCCTAGCTGATCATGGTGAATGATATTTTCAATGTCCTATGAGTTCAGTTTGATTGGGGCTTTTTTGTTTTGTGTGTGTGGGGTTTTTTGTTTATTTGTTTGTTTTTTTGGAGACAGACTCTTACTCTGTCACCCAGGTTAGAGTGTCATGGCATCAACCCCGCTCACAGCAACCTCAAACTCCTGGGCTCAAGTGATCCTTCTGCCTCAGCCTCCTGAGTAGCTGGGACTACAGGCACACACCACCACACCGAGCTAAATTTTTCTATTTTTTTAGTAGAGACGGGGTCTCACTCTTGCTCAAGCTGGTCTCAAACTCCTGAGCTCAAGTGATCCTCCTGCCTTGGCCTCCCAGAGTGCTAGGATTATAGGCATGAGCCACTGCAGCTGACCATAGTTTGATAGTATTTTGTTGAGAGTTTTTGCATGTATGTGTATCAGCTATATTGGTATGTACTTTTTCTTCTTCTAGTGTCCTTGTCTGGTTTTGGTATCAGAGTAATGCCAACCTTGTAAAATGAGTTTCAAAGTATTCCCTTTTCTTCAATTCTTTGGAAGAGTTTGAGAAGGATTGACATTATTCCTTCTTTAATGTTTGGTAGAATATACCAGTGAGGCCATCAGGTCCTGGGCTTTTCCTTGTCAGGAGGTTTTTAGTTACTAATTCAATCTCCTTACTCCTTACTCATGTTCATATTTTCTATTTCTTCATGATTCAGTCTTGGTAGTTTTTATGTTTCTAGAAGTTTATTTATTTCCTTGAGGTTACCTATTTGTTAGCATATAATTGTTCATAATAATAATGATCCTTTGTATTTCTGTGGTATCAATTGTAATGTCTCCCTTTTTATTTCATTTATGATTTTATTTATTGGAGTCCTCTCTCTTTTTTTTCTTGGTTAATCTAGGAAAAAGTTTATTAATTTTGTTTATCCTTTCAAAAAACTAACTCTTAGCTTTATTGATCTTTTCTGTTATTTTTATAGTCTCTATTTTATTTATTTCTTTTCTGATCTTTATTATTTCCTTCTTTGTGCTGACTTTGGGCTTAGTTTGTTCTTCATTTTCTAATTCCTTGAGGTGCAAAGGTAGATTGTTTGAGCTCCTTCTTTGTTCCTAATGCAGTCATTTATCACTATAAGCTTCCTTATTAGAACTACTGAAATTGCCCTTCAATAACAAGGTGCAAGATAAGAACTGTGGTAAGGGCCTACCTAAAAATAATGCACAGTCCTAGCTAAAAATAATGATAATAGTTAGTAACTGTCCCCCTGTAACTGGCACTCTGGAGCCACACAACTGGTTGTCATAAAGATTCTTAACTTTCTCCATAGATAACATCACTTTTTCTAAGCCTAAAGGTTGTTTTTAAGATATCTTCTAAGCCCCACATTCCAGTGGATCCATTGACCCACTCAGATCAGCGGCTCATACCAAGAAACTGACTTAACTGGAATTGTGACCCCAGGGACTAGAGCAACAAAAGAAGATGATTTCTACATCCCTATAATTTTTCCCTAATGAACAAACTTAATTGCCTAATCCCTTCCCTACCAAACTATCCTTAAAAACCCTGTCTTCCAAGTTCTCAGAGAGATAGATTTGAGAAATTTCTCCCATCTCCCTGTTTAGCTCTATGCGGAATAAATACTCTGTCTTATAAACCCTGCTGCCTCAGGGTATTGGCTTCCTCTTGGGCAGCGGGCATATGAACCTGGTTGGGCAGCAACACTACTTTTTCTGTATCCCACAGTTTTGGTATGTTTTATTTTCATTGTCTCAAGATATGTTTTAATTTCTCTTTTGATTTCTTCCTTGACCTATTGGTTGTTCAGGAGCATGTTCTTTAACTTCCACATATTTGTTAATTTTCCAGTTTTCCTTCTATTGTTGATTTCTAGTTTCCTACCATTGTGATCAGACAAGGTGTCTGATATGATTTCAGTCTTCTTAAATTTGTTACAACTTGTTTTGTGTCCTAACATATGATCTCTCCTGAACAATGTTCTGTATGTGCTTGATAAAAATAGATACTCTGCTGCTATTAGATGGAATGTTCTGTATATGTCTGTTAGGTCCATTTGGTCTAAGGCATTGTTCAAATGTAATGTTTCCTTATTGATTTTTCTGTCTAGATGATCTATTCATCGCCAAAAGTGGGCTATGGGAGTCCCCTACTGTTATTGTATTGCTGTTTATTTTTCTGTTCAGTTCTGTTAATATTTGCTTACATATTTAAGTGCTCTAATGTTGAATGTGTATGTATTTGTGATTGGTATGTATGCTCGATGAATCGACCCCTTTATCATTACATAATGACCTTCATTGTCTCTTGTGACAGTTTTTGACTTGATGTCTATTTTGTATGATGTAAGTACAGCCACCTCTGCTTTCTTTTGACTACCCTTTGCACAGGATATCTTTTTCATCATTTCACTTATAGCTTATGTGTGTCCTTAAAGCTAAAGCAAGTCTCTTATAGACAGCATATAGTCAGATCTTGGTTTAGCCATTCAGCCATTCTATGTCTTTTGATTAGAGAATTTAATTCATTTACATTTAAAATAATTATTGTTAGGTAAGGACTTACTACTGCCATTTTGTTCATTGTTTTCTAACTGCTTTGTAATTACTTTTCTCCATTGCTCCTCTCTCGCTGTCTTCTTTTGTGATTAGATGATTTTTTGTAGTGGTATGTTTTTATTCCTTTCTCTTTATCTTTCATATATCTAATACAGGTTTATTCCTGGTGGTTACCATGAGGCTTACATATATAATTATGAAGTCCATGTTAAGCTGATAACAACTTCGACCATATACAACAGGGTTCTCACCTATATGGAACTAACTGAAATTATGTGGCTCCATAAACCCTTGATGATAAATGTGTGCTCTGAGCCACATCATAATTACTACAGCCACATAGATAATAGCATAATAAAGAGATAAATGGTTTGTTCCCCTAAAATATATAATTAACTCGTGTTGTTTTCATAGTAGTTGTTGAGCTAGTCAGGACAGATATTACCACCCCCATGCAATAGGCAAAGAGCTAGGAACACATGGAGGGACCACAAAACTGGCCTGAGGTCACAGTGTCAGCAATTGAATTATATGGGTCTGCTGTCCACTGGAATAGGCACAGTGGCTTCAGAGTGTGGCTGCATAATCACTGAGACTGGTATGAAAGAAATAAATGTAATGAAAGAGAGCTATTTTTTCTTGTTGTAAAGTAATATAGCTTTGGCTTGTGCTTCTCAAATTAAAATTATTTTGCCTGATGATGGGGGAGAGTGGGGTCACATTTGTTTCACGGGGGCGGGGGGGGGGGAATACTAATAGCACATTTTCTTATAGTGTTAATTTTACTTAATGATTTTTTGAGGAAAATTGAGGCTATATAATTGATAAATAAGTTTAAACTTTTTTGTTAGTCTAAACTTCAGCATACCAGTGGCAGGAAATGCACCATTCGCATGTATTTTTAAAAGAAAAGACTGACAAAGAATTTTAATCCCTTAGCAGGGTGTTTGTTTGTTTTGTTTCCAGGGCCCTGGAAGCCCCTTTTCTGACTTTGGAATTCTTTCATAGAGAAGTTTAAGTTTGAGCTAAACTCAGAGAAATTCCCCTGGAGTGCACCGAGAGAAAACTCTGAGAATTTATGAGTGTGTTGCAAGCACTCTCGTGGGAGAGGTAGCCCTGACCTCATAAACACGAGTATCCAGTCTGCGGATGGTGGGAGAAAGGAACAAACATTTGTTCTAAGGCAGAACATTAACAACCCACTCCTGATATTTCCTTCCCTTAGGGAGGACATTAGTGATTTTTTTTGTATGAAGGAACCCAATCTGCCCTGCTTCTTCCTGTACAAGAAGGCTTGGCTTGGTCTAGTGCTGTTTGTACAGGGTAGGCAAGTTTTTTTGATTCTGGGATTCAGTATTAGAAAGATCACAATGTTAAATAGCAGTGGTGACACTGGGCATCCTTGCCTTGTTTCTGATTGTAGAGGAAAGCTTATGTTAGCTCTGAGTTTTTCATAGATGCCCTTTCTTAGAGTGAGAAAGTGACCTTCTATTACTATAATGTTTATGATGAAGAGGTGTTGAATTTTGCCAACTGCTTTTTCAGTGTCTATTGAGATGATCATGTGGGTTTTGTCCTTTAATTTATTGACAAATTATATTACATTGATTTGCACATGTTAAGTCAATTTCACATTTCTGGAATAACTGCTACTTGGTCATGGTATATAATCCTTTTTATAATGTAATGTATTTTGTTTCCTGATTTTTATAGATGATTTCTATGTCTGTATTCATAAGAGATACTGGCCCATAGTTTTCTTATGATTTTTTTACTGGTTTTGGTATCACAAGAATACAAGATGTATAGAATGAATTGGAAAGTAAGCCCTAAAAATCTTTCAAGTTTTGACAGGGTTTATAAAGAATCAGTATTAATTCTTTTTAAATGTTTGGTAGAGTTCGTCAGTGAAGCCATCTAGTCCTGGGCTTTTCTTTGTAAAATGTTTTAAAATTACTAACGTAAGGCTGGAAGCAGTGGTTTACTCCTGTAATCCTGGGAGTAAACTTTGGGAGGCCAAGGTGGGAGGAATACTTGAGGCCAGTAGTTGGAGATCAGCCTAGGCAATATAGCAAGATCCTCATCTCTGTGAAAAATAAAAAAATTAGCCAGGCATGGTGGTGCGTGCCTGAAGTCCCAGCTACTCTGGAGGGTGAGGTAGAAAGATCTCTTAAGCATAGGAGTTCGAGGTTTCAGTGAGCTATGATCATGCCACCGCACTTAAGTATGAGTGATAGAACAAGACCTCGTCTCTAAAAAAAAACAAAAAAAAATTATTAACTAAATCTCTTTACTTGTTATAGGTCTATTCAGATTTTCTGTTTCTCCTAGATTCAGTTTTGTGTCTTTCTAGGAATTTATTTTATATAAATTATTTAATTTGTTGGTATATAGTTTTCATAGTATTCCTTTACAATTGTTTTTATTTCCATAAGATTAATAGTGATTTCTTCTCTTTCATTCCTGATTTTGATAATTTAAGTCTTGTCTTTTTTTCTTGGTCTGTCTGGCTAAACATTTGTCAATTTTGTTGGTTTTTTTCAAAGAACCTTTTTTTAGTTTCACTGATTTTTCTCTATTATTTTTCTATTCTTTATTTTATTAATTTCTGCTCTGATTTTTATATTTTATTTCTTTTGCTTGCTTTAGGTTTAGTTTGTTCTTCTTTCTCTAGTGTCTTCAGGTAGCAGGTTAGGTTATTGATTCGAGATCTTTCTTCTTTTTTAATATGGGTATGTACAGCTACAAATTTCCCTCTAAGTATTACTTTATTTTTATCCCATAAGTTTTGGTATGTTGTGCATTCATTTCCACTCATCTCAAAGTATTTTCTAATTTCCCTTATGATTCCTTCTTTGACACATTGGTTTTTTAGTAGTGTGTTGTTTAATTTCACATATTTATGAATTTTCCAAATTTATTTCCACTACCAATTTGTGATTTCATTCTGTGTAGTTGGCGAGCATACTTTGCATGATTTTAATTCTTTTATATATATGAAGACTTCTTTTATGGCATAGCATATGGTATACCATGGAGAATATTCCATGTGTACTTGAGAAGAATATGTTTTCTCCTGTTGTTGAGTGGAAGGTTCTGTTGATGTCCATGAGGTCTAGCTGGTTTGTAATGTTAGAGTCTTCAATTTTCTTATTGATGTTCTGCCTAGTTGTACTAACCATTGCTAAAAGTGAGATATTTAAGTCTCCAATCATTATTGTTGAATCGTTTATTTCTCCCTTCAATTTTAAAATGGACTTAGCAAAGTCTATTTTGTTTCATATGTTTTGGACTTCTATAGGTAAATGCTTATATTTTTCTAATTGTTATATCTCCAAAGAATTGACCCTTTTATCACTAAAAACATGTTCCTCTTTATCTCTGGTAATATTATTTGTTTTAAAGTCTGATATTAGTATAGCAACTACATCTTTTTTATGATCAGTGTTTGAATACTATATCTTTTGCCATCCTTTTACTTTCAAATGGTTTGTATCATTAAATGTAAAGTGTGGCTCCTCTAGTCAGCACACACTGTAGTTTGAATCTTGTCTTATTACCCATCTGGCAATCTCTGCCTTTTGACTGGATTGTTTAATCCTTTCACATTTAATGTTATCATTGAGATAGTTATTTTACTTTTTTTTTTCAATATGCCCCTTGTATATTTGTTCCTCTGTTCTTCCTTTACTGATTTCTTTTGCATTAAATGAATATTCTCTAGTGTAACATCTCAATTCCTTTAATATCTTCACTATATTTCTGAAAAGAATTATAATGATTGTTTTAGCAATTATTAAAATTGTAGTAGATTCATATTATTCATGGTACTTATGTTCTATAGTTGGTGTGTGTGTGTGTGTGTGTGTGTGTATGTGTGTGTGTGTTTATTCGAACTACTATCTGAGGTCACTGCTTTCAGACTGAAGAATTCTCCTTACTATTTCCTATAAAACAAATCTGTTGACAATGGATACTCTCGGTTTTTTTTTTTTAATTTAAGAATGTCTTTTTTTTTCCTTTAGTTTTGAAAGATAATTTTGCTAGATAAAAGACTGTGTTTGATGGGTTTATTTTTTTCCTCTCAGCACTTTGAATGTGTCATCTTACTGCCTTCTGGGTCCACTGTTTCTTTTTTTTTTTTTAATATAATTGTTTATTCACTCATTTATCCATTCACCATTCACTTAACAAGGATTTGTTTGCTGTCTACTATGTATGTACACAGGAAGAAGCAAGGCACCACGGGGCAATACAACAAAGTAAAGACAGGCTTCTTCCTCCCCAAAACTTACAATCTCATGGGGAAGGCAAGATATATTTCATCAATCTGTGACAACATCTGATTCGAATGAGTAAAACAAACAACAGAGGCTATAAAAAAGGTCAAGGAAGGAGAAAACTTCTCCAAGCTAACTATTCCTCTTGTTTAAGACAGCTCAGGTTTCACCTCCTCTAGGAAGTTTTCCTTACTTGACATGTCTCTCCACCAACCCCTAAGCTCTGCTGCACATCTCCCCTCTGTCCTGCCATAATACTTTAAGCACACTGCTCTCATTCATGCACCATATTGCTGTAAATTGTCTATTTCTGTCTCCCTATAATCTGCTACTAAGCCAAGCTCTCTGGACCTTGGTTTCCTCATCTATGACACATAAGGGTTAAATCAACTGGATCCAATGTTTGTGATTAGAAGCCAGTTGTTAATCTTATTGTGGTTACCGTGAACATGACAAATGTTACCGAAAGCTCAGCACTTGTCCTGAGGCTGCGTCAGAAAAATGAGAACAAGTGGTTTGAGAAGAAGGAAAGAAAAGTTTATTACTTTGCCAGCAAAGGAGGAAAATGGTAGACTTTCTCATCTCAAAATCCAAATTCCTAATAATAATCAGAAATACAGAGCTTTTAAAGAGTGGGTTCTCAGCTTCAGACAAATGCTGTTCAACTACAGTTGATGATTCTAATCATCCCATCTCTGCTGAAGATAATCCAGTGACCTCCACCCAGGACCTCCCTCCACCAGGTCTGGTCTCAGCCATCTCCAAAGAACAAAAGATACTACCCTACTCCTCCCAACCACTGGCCTGAGGCAGTGGTGCAGGTTTTAATTCTCAATAAGGAGTGGAGGATGTTTTAAAGAGACAGAAAATATTTTTGCCATTTTTTAAAGCCATTCCCTCTGTTACACAAATAATTGTTCTTTTATTGCTTTCTAGATTTTCACTTTGGCTTTCAACATTTTTACTGTGATGTGTCTGGGTGTGGATCTCTTTATCCTAGTTTATTAAGCATCTTGGATTTGTAGATTAATGCTCTTAATCACATTTGAGAAAATTTTAGCCACTATTTGATTTTTTTCTACTCTTTTCTCCCTCTGCTGGCCTTCTGATTCCCCCATTATATGTATGTTTGTGTGCTTAAACTTGTACCACATATCTCTGAGAATCTATTTATTTTCTCATTTTTCTCTCTGTCCTTCAGATCGTATAATCTCTATAGATCTATCTTCAAGTTTGCTGATTCTTTCTTCCACAAGTTAAAAATTTACTGTGAAGCACCACTAGTTAACTTTTCACTTCAGTTGTAATTTTTAACTCCAGAATTTCCATTTGGTTGATTGTTTTAAAAATAATTTCTATCTTTTTATTGACAATCTGTCTTTGATGAGAACTTGTCATCATAACTTTCTTTCTTCTTTAAGCAGAGCTTCCTTTAGTTCTTTGAACATATTTATGTTGGCCATCTTGATGTCATTATCTGACTTGGTCTGACACCATGGCCATCTCAGAAGCAGTTTCTGCTGCCTGCTTTATTCCTATTTTTGGTTATACTTTCCTATTACTTTGCCTGTCTCATAATTTTTGTTGAAAACAGAAAATCTCAGATAATATATTATAGCAACTTAATATACTGATCTCCACCCTATGAAACTTGATATTGTTCCTATTTGCTTGTTTACTTTTTTAGTGATTTGGCTCAGCTCTTTTAGTAAAGTCTGTTTTTCCTGGAGTGTGTAGCCTTGGGAATGCACATGATCATCTTGGGATAACAGTGGTTTTATCAAGGCTCTCTTTGACCTTCTCTTACCCTGATTTCTCTGTTAAGCTCTCTACATCTATTGGTATCACACCCAGCTCTTGGCCTCCACTGTTCCATTGTTCTTGCTCCATTGTTCATCATAATGTCCTTGGGGCATAAATTGCTCCACACTCTAATCCAATTAAATATGGGCCCCTTTGCAGGGCAGTTTTCGAGACCAGTCTTTGAGGTTCCAATTCCAGAGGGCTCTACTTAGCTGTCTTTCTGTGTGTTTCCTGCTGATAAATCACCAATCTGCTCTTAATTAGCTATGACCAATATCTTCATTGTTTTTCAGAGAGGTTATTTAGGATTGAATTTCCCCTCAGTCTGCTCCAAATAATGTCAGTTCCCTTGGGAAGATCTTTGGAGCATTCTGTTTTTATATTCTACCTCTCTTCCTGGGCCATTCCTCCAAAACTGAAGTCAGGGACAATGGCCTATTTCTCTCAGAGTGACATGCTAACACACTAACTTGACATAGGTCTTCTTGACCTTTCTCTCCTAGCCAGTGAGCCGAAGTGGGGGTGATTGAGGTCTCATATTCTCAGCCTATCACACCTAGAATAGTGCTTCTGCCCTATAAGTAAGGGCTGGATAGAGGAAGACAGCTCAGGACTTCTCAGCCATTCTTGGCTGGAATGGAACTTCTGTAACATGGAACTGGAAAAGATGAGAAATGCTACAGCCTGATCTCCTGGGAGAGACTCCACTGACAGGTGAGAGAAGATGAAGCCATGTCTTCTTGACTGCACCTGCCAGAGTGGAGCTTCTGTCATGCTAAGCTAGGGGCTTGGAGTGAGGGAATGGAAGCATTTTGTGGCTCAATTGCCACACAGACTTTTGCTGTTCTTAATGAGATATAGAAGATTTTCTTTTAAAAATGTCTATTCATTTGCTGTATGCCCTTAGGATAATTTCCAAAGACTTTAAATCATTGTTTGTTTTGTAATTTTCATCAGTTATGGTTGTTCCACTGGGGAAAAGGTTCACACAGCTCCTCACACTTCTGCTTCTATTGTTTTTGAAATCACTCCTGAGCATGAGACTTTTCCATGAGGCTCTAAATTTGATCAGCCCCCTCCAGTTACAGTGAGGATACCATTCATAACCACTACTCTATAGAGGCTGGAGTGGGATGGGAGCAGCCCCACGTTAAAATCTCAGTGAGTCCATTCTTCTTATCAAATTTCAGTTACTTTCCTTAAATAAAAACTGTTTGATTTATTGTATAGCTTTGGTTACTTTTCAGAGTTCTGAAATGGTTACCTTTGATAATTTTGTTCAGTTGTTTTTAGGGAGAGGATTTGACAAGGTTCTCATTCCACTATTCCAGAACTCCTGCCCTAATAGTCTGGTTTTATATTTACAATATCCATTAAAAATTAATAATAATTTATTAATATTTTATAAAGAAAATATAAAGACAACTCATATTCCCTGCCCACTCCCATTTATCTTGCTAGCCTGTTCTCTTTCCCTACTTGCTCTGTCCAGACCCTAGAATACCTGTACCCTTATATACCTTATGGCTAAGTTTATCTGGAGAACCCCGACTAATGCATTGGCCTTCACTAATAGAAATAGAAGGAAGACAAGCCTGTCCTTATCTTCCTCCAGCCTTGAAGTCTCTCTCTAGTGTCCCTTAATGATAGACCCTAATAGGAAACCAGCTGAGGTTTGCAGAGTCCTAGCCACAGAATCACAAAGCAGTATAGGAAAGTAGCCTGGAGTTGCAGCGGCGGGGGAGGGAAATAGCTTAATAATAGGCACAGCATCTATCTGCCTAGAGTTACTCAAACGTCATTTCTAAGAACCCTTCCTGAGCATTCCTCTCCCTAATCAAGGCTTGGGCTCCTTCTTTTTGTGTCTACAGAACTTCAACCTCACTTTCATTACAGCACTTATTACAATTTCTGTGTTTGCCTGTTTTGTGTATGTATGTCTAAAGTCAAGATGCTCGATAAAATTTTGTTGAATGAATGAAAGAATAAATAGAGACATAGAGGCAAGGAGCTTAGATGTTCTTTAATGTTCAAGCCTGTGTTTTGTTTCTGAGAGCTGTGGGTATGGGTGTGATATGTGTGTGGGTGTGCGTAGGGGTGTGTTTTATGTATATATGTCATATAGAGAGGTGTGTGTGTATTGTGGATGAAGGGTAGTGTTTGTTTTTCCTTTGGTAATTCTGTCCACTATGACTTAAATAAGAATTCAGTTGAATCAAAGGCTGTAAATACAAGGAAAAGACCAACACACTAAGATAGCATTCCAAGAAAAGCTGATATTCTAGCTTATGTATACTTATACACACCCACTAGCAATTTGAGTCCCTTAACATCTCTTTAGAAATTATCTAGTGAAACAATGCCTGATTTTTCAGATCAAGAAACCCAAGCTCAAAGTGGTTATATGATATAAGGCCATATAGCTGATTAAACAACAGATTTAGGATAAACTAGGTCTCTTGACTACCAGTCCAGTGAATTTCAGTTATACAATTTTACCATTTTGGGGGGAAAAAAAAGAGAATTACTTTTTGTTTGAAAATTCATGGATAGCAACATTTTAAAACAAATCAGAACTGATCTGGGGACACACCTTTTAACTTTCGATGACACTAATAGAATTGAATTACTTTTAGGGAGAAAAAAACTACTTCTGTCATCACCAAATTAAGGATAATTATGGATCTGGGGAACTTTCACCTTAAAGAAGGCCCTGGCACTGGCCTCAGGCTTGCAAGGAATGCTGTAAAAATAACAATGCTACTGTGTGTCTAGGAAGATGATGTCATAAGAGGAATGAACCTGCTTCAGGGGAGCAAAGGTGTACAGGTTTCAAAAAAGCAAAGTGTAGGAAACTGCTGGGGCTCTAGAAGAGAGAGAGGGCAGGTGGAACGAATAGAATGGTGCTCTGAAGATGTGGAAGGAGTCGCCAGATGTCTGGGAAATGTGCGCTGGGGCCAAGCCAGTCTGAGTGTTGGGAAGATTCTCATAAGATACAGGATAGTGTGGAAAAAGTCAGGACCTTGGAATCAGAAAGTTGTAGATTTAACTCCTAACTCTGCCCTGAGCTCAGTCTCCTCACCTGTAAAACAAGATTTATACTAACTGCACACAACCTTACTACCATGGAGATAAATGTTTTAGTGTAAGCAAAGGTCCTAGTGCACTGTAGATGTTCAATAAATGGCAGCTTGAGTTAGGGCAGTGTGATGCAAGAAGGGACTGTTCCAAGGAGGAACCTGTAACCTCCAGTCTTAGCCCTTCTTCGAGTCCCTGGATTCTGACCTTGATATTATCTCTGGGTGTTTGCCACCTACACACTCTGCTCTGCTAACTGACTCCAGATTATAAATTCTTCCTAACTTGTTGAACTGCCTTCCACCTACGCTGACTCACAGCAATCTGGCTGTGGCCGTCCTTTGCCGCTGATACTCGCTGTTAACTACATGGGCTTCAGAGAAGTTGTTGAAATACTTTAAAAGGTACATGTCTTTCGCATGCTTTGAGAACCTCAGACTTTTCAAACCCTTTTATTTTTAGAACTGATATATTAAGTAGTGGTGTATGGATGGTTTTCACAAAGTATGACTACCAGTGATATAGAACTTGTGTGGTACTATGGTCATAAAAATTGTAAACTTTGGACAATTCCAGAATATACATCATTGCTAATACATCATTAAGATGTGATGGGCCTTATAAGTACTGACATATCCTGAAAAAAAAAAAGAGAGAAAAAAAAAGATATGAAGGGCTTAAGGGCTTATAACCACATTCTAATTGGAGAGATTGTTGGGAAAAAATGATCATTTCGAATTACTTGTCATATAACTGGATGACAGAAATATTTCAGAGACCAGCAAACATTTTTTTGAATTTATCTTAAACAGATATTATTTTTTGTATTTTGCCAAAATCATAGCATTATCATAAAGAAAATGGGAAAGGTGTGGCAAGGCTACTTTATACATCTGAAATGAACCCCTAATTTAGGTTTTGTTTGGTAAATGAGAATATAAGATTATATGATGTAGTGCACAGATGCTCGTTGGCTTACAATGGGGTTTACTTCTGACCAACCCATTGTAAGTTGAAGATGCATTTAATACTCCTAACCCACCGAACACCACAGCTCAGCCTGGCCTACGTTAAATGTGCTGAGAGCACTTACATTAGCCTACAGTTGGGCAGAATCATCTGGCAACACAGTGCACTGCAGAGCGTTGGTTGTTTATCCTTGTGATTGCAAGGCTGGGAGCTTTGGCTCGCTGCCTCTGCCAGGCATCCTGAGAGAGTATCCTACCACATACGGCTAGCCCAGGAAAAGACCAAAATTCAAATTTCAAAGTATGGTTTCTACTGAATTCCTGTCACTGTCAAACCATTAAAAGGTGAAAAATAGTTGAACCATCACAAGTTGGGGACCATCTGTATTTAAGTGCATACACAATGATATGTACGTCCTTGAAGGAACTTGTGCTTTCCAGGAGCTTCTTTTTTTCAGTGTGTGCAGAACGGTCTGACAGGGAGCACATGTGGAAAATGACACTCTATCCAGGTTTTTTTTAAAGTCAATTTATTGAGGTAAAATTTATATGCAGTAAAATTTACCATTTTTAATATACAGCTCTATGAGTTTGTACAATGTAACCACCTCCACAATCAATATGTAGAACAGTTCCACCACCCAAAACCTTATCTCAGGCCCCTTTATATTAAGTCAGCTCTCGCAGCTACTCCCAGCCCTTGGTAATCCCTTAATCTGTTTTCTGCCACTATGGTTTTGCCTTTTCTAGAATGTCATACAAGCCTTTTTAGTCTGTGTTCTTTCTCTTAGCACAATGCATTTGAGATTCATGCTACAGTACTTGTGTATCTGTTAACCGCTGAGGAGTATTCAGCAGTATGGATGTATCCCAGCTGGTTTACCCAGTTAAAGGACATTTGAATTATGTCCAGTTTTTGGCAATTGTGAATAAGACCTCTATAAATATTCACGTACAGGTTTTTGTGTGAATATACGTTTTCATTTCTCTTGTGTGGTGTTGCTGCGTGGTGAGTCTATTTTAACATTATAAGAAACTGTCAAATTGTTTGCCAAAGCATCTGCACCATTTTTGCACTCCACCAGCAATGTATGAGAGTAGACACTCTAATAGGTGTGTAGTAGCATCTCACTGTGATTTTAATTTTCATTTCCCTAATGAAAGATAATGCTAAGCATCTTTTTATATACTCATTGACCATCTCTGTATCTTTTATTTTTTTTTATTTGTACAAATTTATGGGGTACATGTGAAATTTTGTTACATGCATATCTTTTTGTGATTAAATGTTTAAACTTTTTTCCATTTTTTACTTGGATTGTTTATTTTCTTATGATGGAGTTTGGGAGTGTGTGTATATATATGTGTATATATATGTGTGTGTATATATATGCTTTTTTTCAAAGGACAAGTTCTTTATAAGTGATTTGCAAATATTTACAATATTTGAAAATATTGTGTTTTCATAGCAGTGTCTTTAAAAACAGAAGCTTTTAATTTTGTTGAAGACCAATTCATTAACTCTTTCTCTTATGAATTGTACTAATAATATCATATCAAAGAAGCTTTTGCATAATTCAAAATCACAAAGATTTTCTCCTGGGTTTACTATTAGAAAGTTAATTGTTTCAAATTTTGCATTTAGGTTTATGATTCATTTTGTGTAAGTATGGGTCAAGGTTCAATTTTTTTGCAGATGAATGTCCAATGGTTCCAGCACCATTTCTTGAAAAGACAAATTTTCTTCATCGGATTGCCTTTGCACTTTCATCAAAAATCCACTGACCATACATGGACTAACCATATACTGGGAATCTCTGTTTTTTTCTATTGATCTAGGTGTCTGTCTCTTCACTGATACCATACTGTCTTAATTGCTAGCATTATAGAAAGTCTTGGAATCAGCTATTGTGAGTTTGAGCAGAACAAGATGTTCTGCTATGCTTGCACTCAGCAACCCACGTGGTACCCAGGGTATAAAACCCAGAGCAGAGTGCTTTTGGGGTTCCTCAGCTGCAGTATGATGACACAGGTAGACAAGACTCAAGCAGCTTTCCTAAACCTTGGGTGACTGCCTCACCATGGATCTAAGGCTTCTGTTTATCCTTGCTGCCTACCTGTGAGTAATAAAGTTGCTTTGCCTTATTTGTGGTACAGGTGTTCTGCTTCACTGGACTAGACCCAGGAACCTTTGCAGAGTCCTGCAACATTGCTCTTCTTTTTCAAAACTGATTATTCTAGTTGCCTTTCTATATAAATTTTATGTCAGGTTATTGATTTATATAAAAAAGTGTGCTACTGGATTTCGATTTGAATTGTATTGAACCTATAGGCCATTAGAAAAGAACTGATATCCTAATAAAATTGAGTGTTCCCATCCACAAACATGGTTCATTTATTTACATCTTTGTTGATTTCTTTCATCAGGGTTTGTGATCTGCAGCATATAGATCTTGTGTATTTTTTAGATGTGTATCTAGATTTTTAAGTATTTCACATTTTTGGTGCTATTCTAAATCATTCTGTGTTTTTAATTTCAATTTTTAATTGAAGATAGAATAATAAATCTTTATATTAACTTTGAACATTATGATTTAAATAGTTCTGGTAAATTTTAGGTAGATTCTTTGGTATTTTCCATGTAGACAATCATGTTGGCTGTGAAGAAAAATAGTTGTACTTTCCTTTTTCCAAACTGTATGCCTTTTATTTCATTTTCTTTCTAAGACCTCCAGTAGGATGCTGATTAAGAGCAGAAAGAGTGAACATTGTTGACTTTTTCCTGATCTTAGGAGTAAAGCACTCAGTCTTTTACCATTGAGTATGATATTAGCATAGGTTTTCCGAAATGCCTTTATCAAGTAAGGAAATTCCTTTCTATTTCTTGTTTGCTGTGAGTTTTTATTATGAAGAATGCTAAATTATGTCAAATAATTTTTCTACTTATACTGATACTATTGATTTTTTATCTTTTGCCTAATAATATGATGATTACATTGATTTTCAGATGTTGCACAAGACTTGCATTACCAGAATAAACCTCACTTTTTCAGGATGTATTACCCATTTTATAAATTGCATCTATGTTAATTCTGGTTTTGGAATCAGGGTGATGTTTTTCTCATAAAATGAATTGCAAAGTGTCCTTGCCTCTTCTATTTTCTGAAAAAAATTCTGTAGGATCGACATTATTTATTTCTTAAATATTTGGTGGAATTTGCAAATAGAACTGTCTATGCCTGGAGTTTTGGGTTTTTGTCTTATTTTGTTTGATGGAGGGACAGATTTTTGACTATGAATGCAATTTATTCCAAAGATACAGAACTCTTCAGGTTACCTGTTTTTCTCAAGTGAACTTTGGTAGTTTATGTTTCAAGGAATTTGTCCATTTCCTTTAAGTTATAGAAATTATGGATACAAAATTGTTTTAGTATTCCCTAATTAGCCTTTTAATATCTGTAATATGTGTAGTGACACTCCCTATGTCATTTCTAATGTTGAGAATTTTTGCCTTCTCTCTTCTTTTCTTAATCCATTGATCATCACAAAGGACTAGCTTTTGGTTTCATTGGTTTACTTCATTGTGTTTCTGTTTTTAATTTCATTTATTATTTGCTCTTATCTTCATCATTTCCTTCCTATGCTTACTTTGGGTTTATTTTTCTTTTTCTAGTTTCTTAAGGTGAAAGATAGTTTATCAATTTTAGGCCTTTGTTCTCTTCTAATAGAAGTATTTAATGTTACAACTTTCCCTCCAAGCACTGCTTTACTCATATCCCACATATTTTAATTATTGCGTTTCCATTTTCACTCCATTAAAAATATTTTCTAATGTCCTCGTAACTTTCTGTTTGTTGAGTTATTTAGAAGTGTGCTGTTTGATTTCAAAATATTTGAGGTTTTCCAAATATCTTTTTGTTAGACCATTTGGTATTATTGTTCCAGTAGTATTTTTATTCACCTTTTTTTTCTCTTATTTGTTTGAGTAGGATAACTTTCATTGGCCTATCTTAACATTCACTAATTCTTTCCTCATTTTTGTCAGTCTATTGATAAGGCCATCAAAGTTGTACTTCATCTCAATCACTGTTTCTGTGTGATAATTCCAACAGTTGGGTTATCTCTGAGTCTGAATCCATTGATTGCCTTGCTCTTTACTATGGACTATTTTTTCTTCCTTTTTCGTGTATTTCACAATTTTTTTTTTATTAATTGACAGACATAAAGTTTAGAACAGTATAGACTAACATAAATAGTATTTATGCAAAGAAACGAATGAGTACACATTTTCTCCTAAGCCGTTAGTTATGGGGGAGGGTTGACTCAACCTGGTCAGTCCAGCAGGGTTTGAGGTTCTTGGTGCTATGGCTGCTTCAGTTCACCATCAGGTTCAAATTTCTCTGGAGTTACTTGGTGCTTAGGGTGGGTGCTCTGTTGACCAAGGGGTTTTCTCAGTGTTCTTATTTCACCCTTAGCTCAGCTCTTCCTTGTGTGCCTATGCCCCAGAAAGAGTCTCTCTCCAGGCCCCTGTTCCTTCTCCCACCGTAGGCTGCTGTTGCTTTTTACTTGGTGCAAAAGAGAAGGAATGGGATTCTCTTTTGTTTGGGTTCAGCCTCAATCTCAGGCAGGTCTTGTGTTCAGGCTTTTGGGTGGGGAGCAGGTGGCGGGTGGGGGAGGGGGAGAGGGTTTCAGTCATCCTCTCCCTTTCCCCACAGTATTAGCAAATCTCTAATGTTCTGGTCCCAGGACAGTGTCCTGCCTCTTTCCCAAGACAGTTTTCTGCCCTTCCCTGAAAAGTTCACAGTTAATTTCTTTTCCATTTCCCAAGCCACAATGGGTCTTCATTTGTGCCTGGGAGTCACAGGATGTGCTGCCCCTCCCCTAGTGACTTAAGGCTTTAGTGCTCTTAGGAGGCGGATGTATAGGCGGAGCTTTGTGCCCTTCCCATCAAGGGTCGCTCTCCTCCTCCAGGCCTGCACCACCGAGAAGGCTCCCTCTAGCCTCCTGCCCTGACCCCAGTCAGGAGTGCTCAGGGAAGGCCAAGGAGAAGAGCCAGCAGGTAGGTACAAACTCTCTTTACATGCAAAATCTCTTTAAGCCTGTATTCCTAGAAGTTCTATACTCTCCCACTAGCCCAGGCTCAGCCTTTAGCAATTCATTTTAAAAATTTAGCTAAAGTTTTCTTACCCATTTACATGACAATTTCATTGTCTTCCCCTGCTCTCTTCAAAAATGAGTCAGTGTTTGTTTGCCTTCTGTTCTGTCTTTTCTTAGATATCAAGTTGGACAGTTGGCCCGTGACCTCATTTTCTGATAAGTTAAACAAAAGTTATCATTTTGTAGATTATCTGGATTTTCCTTGTTGCTGTGGGAGTAATGATGCTCCTTGCAGCTATCTATATCCTAGGCTGAAGCTGGAAGTCCTCCAGGTTTTATTTTAAAGGAAACAAAGCTATGTTAGGAAGACAAGATCCTTAGACCAGAGAATGAAACTCTAATTTAAAGAAAGTACATGTTCAATAAGCTAACTGATTGGGCATTAATAGTCTACAACTAATAGTAATTATGTGTTCTATTCCCTTTTTGATTGAGAAGATAATGGCATTAAATGAGACTATGAAAAAATTTTGCTAAGTCTGTAAATTTGGGGCTGGAGGCTGATTTGCAAGTGAAAAGAGTATATTTGTCTAAATTAGTGGAAAATATATTATGGTAAGTGCTAGGACAAGGGTTCTTAAATCTTTTTTTTTTTTTCTCGGAACCTTTTCATGATCTATGGGCTTTTTCTCAAAGCAATGTTATTAAATGCATGAATCAAAATATATAGGATTACAAAGGAAATCAATTAACTACACTGAATTACAATTTTCAAAGTATTTTTCATTAAGATATATAAATATATGCCCTTCCTATTTAAAACATTAAATAAAAATATCTAGTGGTGGGTCTTATTACTGTAATTTCAAAGTAGTAGTGAGAGTAAATGGCATTTTGTGATTCCTGCAACAATTGTAGCATGATATGAAATACTGCGCTTTCTATTGGTACAAATCTTAGATATTGCTAATACTGCTGAGCTTTATTATCTACATTCAAATTAGAGAAAATGCTGATTTTCGGTTGGATGTTAGTGAAAATAAAGATGTCATCTTTGTCCCCTACAAATTCACAGATTCCTCTGAATTCTATCTAGAGATCCCCCTGGGGACCCCTTGGACAATTTATTGCCTGTATAACGAGACCTTTGATCTTGCTGGAAAAGTAAAAATGCCATAAACAGACTGACATCACTGCTGCTTCTTGAACAATCTTGTCCAGGGTTCAGCCCTTATATAATATGTTTATAATGTTTGCTTATAAACATTTCCTTTTGCATCTCTAGTCTTAAATTGTTAAATCTAGAATCGTAAGGTTATGTTTTAAAATCCCTTTCTCCATACACTTTTATAAGTTTGAAACTTATAAAGCCAATCGGTGTTGGTATTTATGCTTCTTAGAAAACTCTTTTAAAAAAAAGTCATTCATCCATCCAGTAAAAAGAAGCAAGACACTCTGGGACATATAATGATGAGGTCTACATCAGTGGAACCACTAAGATTTTACACAGAGGTTGCAAATTTGTACCTCCCAGTCATCTTTTGTTTGCTCCAGATTTTAAAAAATATTAAAAATTCAAACTTCACATGATCACCTGGATTTCTGGCTTCAGCTGGAAAAGCCACTGGGCATGCAGTCCCAAATAGAAAGAGCTGGAGCCTTTTGTGAACCAGGCACAGGCATCCCAGTGTCCCACAGGTGCCACCGCTCTGCCAGCCCAGCCTCAAGACGTGGGTGCCTTCTTGACGCTGCCTTCTCCCTCATCCTTCGTGTTCATTCGGCGAGTCAACTCAGCCTCTACACTATCCTTCACCTCCATCTCCTTTTCATTCTAACTTCAAGAATGACTCTGGGTCTTTATTACCTCCTGGAGAGAATTAACATAATCATAGCTAACAGATAAGGAGCAGCACTCACTGTGTTCAGCCTTGTACATGGACTGTCTCGTTTAACACTCACAGCAGCCCCCTGAGATAAATTCCATGGCAATCTCATTGTACAGTAGAGAAAAATGAGACACTGAAAGCTTCACGCACCTGCCCACAACCCCACGTCCTACAAGTGGTGGAGTCTGGACACTGTAAACTTGACCTTAAAAATGACAGGAGAATTTCAAGCTTGGGTATAGGTACCTCCAATGCCTAAAGCCTTCCCAAAAGGGGTAGAAAGGAATAGGATGCTTTAAGAGCATCATTTTCCATTCCAGATGCTCAGCTTCCATAAATATTCTTTCACGCCCCGGATTCACCCGCTAATTCAACCAAGGTCTCAGAGCCCCCCTTCCAGCGTGGCTCTTCTCTCTCTGCTTACCCCTTGCCCATCTTGAATCTTACTTGGGTGCATTGGCCCAGGGTGCGAAACACTCGAGGCACTAAATGAAAGGACAATTTAAAGTATTAGCGTAGGTTTTGGAAAAAGTGAATAGCTGTATCAAATCCTTTGGAGGTCCATTTGAACTTCAAATTCCAGTTCAATGTGGGATACAGCCAGCTGGAGTGCCACCACTAGGCTAACACCCTAATAAGTTTTTTTATTTTTTGCTATTATTACCTTCAGTGCACCGCAGGCTTCAAATTCTTTGTTGCCTTGTGCTTAGGGTGGGGGCTGAGAGGCAGAAGGATTTTTCCTCAGTGTCCCTGCTTCCTGCTTCCCTCTCAGCCATCTCTATAAGCCAGTGTTACCATCCTCCACTCTGCCAGCTACAGACCGTTGTCACCGGGTGCTAGGCTTGGGGTGGCGACAGGAGAGGTGCTGTGTTTTCCTGCTCCAGCCTCTGTCTTAGGCAAGTGCCTGTCCAGAGTTCCTGCTTCTCCTTCCCGTGGCAGCCACATTCTGCTTTGTGATTACGGTTGGTCTTGGGTGGGCGTTGCCTGCCCTCCTCCCAGTGGTAGCAAAGCTCTGCTTGATATCAGCGTATATCCTGGGTCCAAGATGGCTTCCTGGCCCTCTCCTAGGAGTAGAGGGCTTATTCTTCTACTTCCTCCTTTTGCAGCAATAGGTCTTTGCTCCCATCCTAGGGAAAGAGAATGTTACCTGCCCCTCTCCCAAGGCAGACAGATTGTATTTCTTTTCTTGCTTCATTGGCAATGGATTTTTGCCTGGCCCTAAGGGCCAGAGTGTTTGCTGCTCTCTTCCATTGATTGGAGGCTCTTGCTTAAGGCCAGGGCTTTATGCCCATCCCCTAGCAGCTGCCTGCTCCAAACAGTAGTGTCAACTCCTGCCCTGTCCTCAGTCTTTCTCGTAAGCATCAGCGGAGGACCTTAAGGAGGAGCTTGTGGATAATTGTGACCTCCCCTTGTCTGGTGACCCTTCCCATTCCAAATCAGCACACTAGCCCACATTTGGCCTTTAACTCATTTAGATGTTTGCTGGTTTCTTCTTTCCTTTTTCTATTGCTCTCTTCTCTTTTTCGCGTGCTCTGCCAAAGTTGAAATAGTTTGCATATCTCATCACTTCTTGAAGGGGCTTATTCCTCTTTGGAATTCAGGTCATTTGGTTGTCTTGCTGCTTGAACCCTCTGATGTACCTAAAAATTACCCTGTTGTATAGTATCTGGGGTTTTTTCCCCTCATCGTTAGGGCAGGAGCAGTGTTATCACAGCTTGTTAAGTTTCATGAGGAAACGGAAATCTTTATTGGCCTTTTGTAATATGACTTTATTGATGCATACTTACATATGATATATTTCAAGTGTACAATTGAAGTTTCTTTCAAACTGCACACAACCACCAATCACCCCTAGAATCCCTGCCTTAGCAAAACACTGTAACTGAGAGCAGAATCAGAATCTTCAGACATGTTGAAACACGGAAAATAGTTGGTAAACATTAGCCCAGAGGCAGAAAGACTATTCCAGAGAATATTGTGTGTAGACAGTAAAAGCACCTGGATTTATCCCTCTCCTGGACTCTATAATCATTTCCACCTACCTATTTCCCCTGCCACCAGTCTTCCTCTATTTCTACCTGTTTTGTATTTCATGGTGATGTATAACCCTATTAATCAATGAGAACATTTTCATCACTCCAAGATGACCCTACCTGGTTGCCCCAAGCAACCACTAACTGACTTCCTGTCTCTATCACTTTGCCTATGCTGGACTTTTCATACAAATGGAATCATATAATACATGGCTTCTTGTGTCTGGTTTCTTTCACTGAATGTAATATTTTCAAGGTTCTTCCATATCCTAGTATGTACTGGTTGTTCATTCCTTTTTATTGCTGAGTACTATTTAGTGGAGAAAATATATAGTATTTTCTGGAGAACACTATTTTTTTTACTATTATGAATAATGCTGCTAAGAACATTTATGTGCAAGTCTTTGTGTCGTTCATTAGTATTACCATGCCCTGTGATTAAGATCAATGGCGAACACAACCACCCAATTCAGGCAGGACTACTAATAGATCAGATCTGTGACAGTGAAAGTTGGAGTCTCCTCACCAGACAAAGAACCATGACAAGCTGAGGTGCTTGCTGAACACAAAAGGAATACAAAATGGGTAGTGGAAAAGGTAGTTATAAATATCAGTTACAAGCATGTAGCCAGTTACATAAACAAGGACCATAATTGTCATGAGTATATCCTTCATATTTTGTTATGAATATATTTATATGTGTGTGTGTGTATAAAGCAAATATCTTTGTTTTCTTTCCTCATATCCCTTTACCATGTAATATGAGATGTACTGACTTCGTATCATAGTATTTAAGAACTATTAACTTCACATAATATTTAAGTTATGGAATATCAAGTATTTAAGTTATGAGATATCAAGAAGAAAAGTAAACATCACTCAAGGACTTTATCTCTTCTGGGGAAGAGGTGTGCATTTTCAGTGGAGTGTAGGATAGTTGAGTCATAGTAAGTGGAGTTATGACCTTGTTGTTGTCTTTATTTTGAGGTTAAGAAAATATTAATGATATTTACTCCCTAAAAGAGCATGTTCTATCTTCTGTCAAGCTGCTGGTATACAGGATGGGTTCAATTTAATCTCTGTTGCAGCTGTGTCTGGCTTTGTTACACTTTTATCTTGATTCACTTCATCACTGTCATCAAGACTTTTGAGGGCAGGGTCATGGCTTTCCCTCCAGTAGAGTATGGATCTGAGCATACATCCAGACTCTGCAGATCCCTGGGGCTTTGGAGACCAGCCACCAGCTTTCCAAATTACAAAGCCAGCTTTTTTGGGCCTCTGGAGATTTCTCTTTGCTCTCCAGTCTCACCTCCAGATCATGGCACTTCGGTGGATTTCTCTACATGTAGCTGCCTTGTCCCTAGCCTTGGAGGGATTTATCACCACCTTGGACTTGAGGAAGGCCACCTGAAGTGCTCTAAAGGGATTTCTCCCAGTTCTCTCCTGTGACATTTAGCAGACCACGACAATGAACTTGGTGAAGGCTTGGGTTGCCTCAGAGCAACTGGGTACAACCTTCCTACCTTGTCCCCAGCTTCGGCAGGCCACTGTCTTAGAAAAGCCCTGAATGTCTTGACAGGAATCTCTCTTAACCTTGTTTTCAAACCTCTAGTACAATGTCAGCAGGAATGGTAAGAACAGACATCCTTGACTTGCTCTTGATCTTAGAGAGAATGCGTTCAGTCTCGCTCCATTAAGCGTGATGTCAGTAGAGTTTAGTATAGATAACAACAAAATTACTACATGTCAGAATTTGTAACACATGGCCAGGCATGGTGGCTCAAGCCACTAATCCCAACACTTTGGGAGCCCAGACAGGAGGATCACTTGAGGCTAGGAGTTTAAGACCGGCCTGAGCAAGAGAAAGACTCCATCTCTACAAAAAATAGAAAAATTAGCCAGGCGTGGTGGTGCACACCTGCAGTCTCGGGAGGCTGAGGCAGGAGGATCACTTGAGCCCAGGAGTTGGTGGTTGCTGTGAGCTATGATGATGCCACTGCTTTCTAGCCCGGGTGGCAGAGTGAGACCTTGTCTGAAAAAAAAATTTTTTTTTATTATAACACATATCTAAACAGAACTAGAAGGAAATGTCCTTCAATATATTTATTAAACTAAGAACATTTTAATTAGATAACTCTTGAACTTAAGAAATTAGAACAGAGACAATCTCAACAAACAAGTCAGCAAGAAATCAATGCATTAGCAAACCAAAGAGCAATTGAGAGGATGGGTTTTTTTCCCTGACACCAGATATGTGTCCTTTTTCCACACGCCAATCAATTCTCCAATTCTCTGACACAAACTGGGTGTCCAACAATTTAATTCAGTTTTGACACTAATAACCTGGCATTAGCAGAGACCACACAGGTTAAGGGCTCAGTCCCAGAAGACTCATGTTCTCCTTTAAGGAAGCACTAGATTTAGATGGTTTTACAAGTGACAGCTATCAAACTTTTATGGAAGAGATCATTCTATCTTATATAGTAAGATATATTTTGTTACAGAAAATAAAAGGAAAGCCCGAAGTTCATTCTATAAAACTTTACAGCAAAGCCAATAAACATAGTACAATAAAAGAAAATTATAGACCCATTTAACTTAGGAACATAGATATGAAAATTCTAAGTGAAACCTCAGTTATCCAAATCTACTATTAGATAAGGTGAATAATATACCTATACTAGTAATAAATACCTATTCAGGTTATGAAAATCAACTTAACTAGAGGTTTTATTTAATATTTTCACTTCTCCGTCTGAAGCCTCATGTTCGTTTACAAGGTTCGTTTGGACTTAAGACACTTGGCGAGGAGGTGCGCTCTGAGATGAAACCCACCACGAGGGCACATTTGCAGGTGTGTCACTGGTGTCTCTTTTCTCAGGGCACTTGTGCTGGTTTGCAGCACTGACACTCTCCAGCCTCATGCTCCTTATTTATCAACTTTGCAGTGACTATGATATAATTTGCCTTATGTCTATCAAATTCTTTTGCTCTGTTTTTGGGGATTTTTTCCCTTAAAGATTGAATTACAGAAACATTGAGAACCACCTATAGCCTTCTTTGTGAGCATAAAAACTCCTTA
>RJWJ010002794.1:41179-56006 GCA_004363605.1 Indri indri | reverse complement strand
TAAAAACAGGTGCTATTTCGATGGTGAGAATACTTAAAATATTTCCTGTTGAAATGAATAATAACTATATTTGACTTATGAGAACTTGCTTTTAGAACTTGGATTTTTTTAGAAAAAATTAATTTCTCTGATAGGGTGAAGTGATCTTGAACTCAGTATCAAATAAGATTTACCTTAGGAATGCAAGGATGTTTTAACAACTGAAAATCTATAAACACAATGACTGAAATCCCATTAAGGAACTTAGAAAGAAAAATTAATGCTTGTTTTTATAGATGCACAAAAACATTTTATAAAATTATTTGTATTTATTTATAATAGATATTTATGATAAAAATACTTAAAAATCTAGCCATTAAAGGGAATCTTCATATTTCTAAAAGGTTGTCTGCCAAAATTCTGCAGCAATCATTACTTTTAACAGAGAAACCTTAGACATAGTTCTTCTAAGACAGAGAAATGACAAGGACGCCCACTACCACCCCAGGCCAGCACTTAAAGATGAGAAAACGAATTAAGAAATATAAGAATTTGAAGAGAAGACACAAATTGTCATTATTTGCAGATTATGTGTTATCTGCATTTAATTTAGCAAAATCGAGAGATTTTTCTCTGAACTACTAATAGATATAAATGATGGGTCAAAGGTTATATACATATTCAATTTTACTAGATGTTCCCAAAATGTTCTCCCAAATTGATACTTATACAAGCAGTGTAGAAGAGCCCCATTATGCCAACTATTTGCCGAAAAATTATAATTTTTTATATACTCTCAAATTTGGCCTATATGATGAATGTGACATCCGTCACTGTGATTTGAATTTTCACTTACTGGGTAACTAGTAACATTGAATATTTTCACATATGTTATTTGTCATTCAAGTATCATTTTATATGGATTCTTCATTCATATCTTTTGCTCATTTTTCTATTGGATTGTCTTTACTTTTACTTTGGAGAATTTCTTTATAAATTTTGAACATAAGCTTTTTGTTAGTTTTATTAATTGGACATATAGTTTATGCCTTGTATTTTTACTTTGTTTAGGGTATCTCGTTGCACTGAGGTTAAAATTTTTAAATTTTCCTCTATAATTTATGTTTTTGTTTCTTGGTTTTGGTTTGTCTTTAAGAAACCCTTTCATACTCCAAATTCATAAATAAGTTATTTTACATTTTCTCCTGAAAGGTTTAAAGTTTGCCTTTTCACAATACAATAATGACTCTACCTGGAATTTGCAGAAGCATGAATGATGTGGTGTAGGAATCTCATTTCACTTTTTTTTAGTATAAATAATCATTTATTGTTTATTCTTTTCATCAATTTGTAATGGCAGTTCTACTATTTATCAAGCTTTCTTAATAGATTGATTTCTGTATTTTTTTATTCTATCTCAGTGGTCAGTTTGTTTATAGCTATGCAAATACTATGTTGTCTTAATTATAATTGCTTTTTTTAATAAATTACTATCTGGTAGCATAGGCTCCTTTATTTTGATCTTCTTCTGAAGATTTGGTTACCTATTTTTGGCCTTTTGCTCTTCCATATAATATTTAGAATCAGCTTATAGAGATCTGACAAAATTTGGGGGAGAATTTCCATCTTTATGATATTAAATCTTCCTATTAATAAATATGACATAATATTACATTTATTCAGGTCTTATTTTATATCCTTCAATATTTGTAATGTTGTCCATAAAAATCTTTTATATCTTGTGTTAATTTTAGATGTTGCCACCACATCCAGCTAGTTTTTTGTTTCTATTTTTAGTTGTCTAGCTCATTTTTCTTATTTTTAGTGGAGATGGGGTCTCACTCTTGCTCAGGCTGGTCTCGAACTCCTGCCCTCAAGTGGTCTCCTCCCCCAGCCTCCCAGAGTGCTAGGATTACAGGTGTGAGCCACCCCACCTGGCCATTGTTTTGTTTATAAATTATGAATAAGTGCTGCATTTTATTGACATTTTTTTCAGCATCAATTGAAATAATCACATTTTTTTCATCCACCCTCTTAAGCAACTAGGGGATTGCAAATTAAATTGAGAAAAGACAGATGAACTAGAGAAAAAGATTTATACTATGCATATGGGAGCCAACAAAAGTTGCTGGCTCATTAAATGATTAAAGTTAGAGGCTTATACACCTAACTTAGTATAGAAAAAGGAGTGGGAAGGAAAGGCCCTTATAGGAAGAATAGATTTCTTTAGGAAAGACAAATGGGTTTTTAAGCAAACAAAGGGAGACAAAAAAAGTTTGTGATAATGTTTGTTTATGTTAGGTGAGAGGAGTCTTGTTTATGGCTATAAAACTCCCACAGAGAGGGAATTCATGGCAACTTCATTTCCCAGATGTTGCCGCTTTTAGTTAGATATGTAAAGCTCTAAGAAGGCTTCTCTCTGCATCTGCTGAATCTCAAATGTCTTCACTTAAGATAATCTTTATATCAACTCTGGAGTTCCAAGTGATTCTCCATGCAGTAAAATACAACGGATGTCCATCCTATTCTTCCTGGGACAAACTTAACTTAGCCATGATGGTTTTCTTGCCCCATACACTGCAGAATTCAAGGCGCTAGCAATTTATTTAAAACTGTTCACTCTTGTTCCATGGTGAAATTAATTTTTCCTTTCTTTACTTTCCTTACAAAATAGTTTGGGGAATTTTCAATCTTTTTTCTATTTCTAAAATAGTTTATGTAACTTAGGTAAAGTAGGGTAGAAATGAAATGGCCCTTCAATAACAGGGTGCAAGGCAAGAACTGTGGTAAGGGCCTACCTAAAAATAATGATAATAATTGGTAACTGTCCCCCTGTAATTGCCACTCTGGAGCCACACAGCTGGTGGTCATAAAGATTCTTAACTTTCTCCATAGATTACATCACCTTTTTGAAACCTAAAGGTAGTTTTTAAGATACCTTCCAGGCCCCACATTCCAGTGGAGCCACTGGCCCATGCAGACCAGCAACCCATACCAAGAAACTGACTCAACTGGAATTGTGACCCCAGGGACTAGAGCAACAAAAGAAGATGATTTCTACATCCCTATAATTTTTCCCTAATGAACAAACCGAATTGCCTAATCCCTTGCCTACCAAACTATCCTTAAAAACCCAGTCTCCCAAGTTCTTGGAGAAGCGGATTTGTGAAATTTCTCCGTCTCCCCCCTTGGGGCTCTGCGGAATAAAACTCTTTCTCCATTGCAATCTTGACTGTCTCAGTACATTGGCTCTTCTCTGTGCAGCGGGCAATACAACCCAGTTGGGCAGCAACAATTAACAGGGTGAAATTTGTGCCCTGTGGATAGAGATTAGAGATTTTTTATTATGAATTCGCATTCTGTAATAATTAAATGTTAGCGGGACGCAGTGGCACACACCTGTAGTCCCAGCTACTCAGAAGACTGAGGCGGGAGGATCGCGTGAGTCCAGAAGTTTGAGTCCAGCCTGCACAATATAGCAAGACTCTGTCACTAAAAATTAAAAAAAAAAAATTTAAAATTTTTAATAGACTTTATTTTTCAAAAAATTTAGATTTAGGGAGTGGGGAGAAAGAAAAGAAAAAAAATTAGATTTACAGAGAAATTAAGAAGATAGCAAAGCTTTCCCATATACCATGCACTCTTCTATTAGTCACATCTTATATTACTATGGCACATTTATGCTATGATATAAATGTATATATGTAGTATATGTTACTGTGGTAAATTATATATTATGCTACATTGTTACAATTAACGAGTCAATATTATCATTAACTAAAGTCTATCCTTTATTCAGGTTTCCTTAGTTTTTACCCACTGTTCTTTTTCTGTTCCTAGATCCCATATTACATTCAGTAGTCATGTATTCTTAGGCCCCTTTTGGTTGTAACAGTTTCTTAGACTTTCCTTGTTTTTGATGACTTAGTTTTGAGTACTGGTCAGGTATTTCATATATTAACAGAACGTCCCTCAATTAGAATTTGTTTGGTGTTTTTCTCATGGTAAGACTGGGTTTATGGGCTTGGGGGAGGAAGACCACAGATGTAAAGTGCCATTTTCATCACATCATATCAGGGGCACATATTATTATTATTTTCACTGCTGTTGTTCACCTTGACCATGGGGCTGAAGTAGTGTTTGTCAGGTTTCCCCACTTGGGAAGTTACTCTTCCCGTTTCCATGCTGTAGTCCTTGGAAGGAAGTCACTGTGTACGGAACAATTCCTTTTTCATTTGGGTTTTTTCATTCTTCATCCTATCAATTTTTTGTGTTATCTACCTCAAAAAATTCTCTCTGCATAAAACTGTGCAAACATGTTGGCATAAAGTTATTTTAGTATTCTCTCATGATTTTAAAAATATTGCTGGTGTCAGATGTGATATACCCTTTTATAATCCTAAAATTAATTATTTGTCTATTTTCTTTTTCCTTTGATCAACTTTACTGGAAAGTCGCTCACTTTTTAGATTTACTCTAAGAATTAGCTCCATATCCTGTTGATCATTTCTGTTGCTTATTTTATTTCCTATTAGTATCTTCTCTTATATTTATAAATTCCTTACTTCTACTTTCTTCGGATTTACTGTACTGTCCTTTTTCTATTCTTAACTTGGACACCTAACTCATTTAGTCTTCATTTTCATTGCTATTTAATAGCTGCATTTACACTTAGATGTTTTCCTTTCTGTATATTTGGCGGTATTCCACAATATTTGATATAAAGTACTGTCATTGTTAGTCCTTGTCAAATATTTTGCAATTTCATTGCAATTTACATTTAAATGATGAATTTGAAAGTTGTTGAGACTTCCTTTGGGACCCAGTATGTGGTCTATTTGGGTTTTCACATGTACTTGAAAATAATGTATGGCCTCTCTTTTTTTTCCTTGATTTTTCCCCTGCCTTTCTAGGGACTTTTATTAAATACTGGTACTGATTTTTTATTTTATTCCTTTGATCCATATTTTTTAAATTGTCTTTCATATTCTTTCAATTCTGTTTTCCTTCTTGATGATTTCTGGGAAAGTTCCTCAACCTGATCTTCCAGCTCACTAATTTGATTTTTGTATACCTTCTACTCTTGCATCAGACTATTATTTATTTCAGTTATTATATATTTCAGACCAAGAATATTCAACTAGTTCTTCTTTCTGACTGCTTGCTTCTGCTTTACATTTTGCAGATTTCCACCTCATCACTCTTTAATGATTGTTTATTATACTTAATTCTGATTCTTGCTCTATGTATTCCATTTCTTTTTTCCATTCTTATATAGTAGTTGTGCTCTTCAAATGCCTCAATATTTATTGTCACATTCCCCTAGATTGTCTGCTACTTTGGATGGCAATGTCTCCCTAGGAGAATAAGTCAAATTCCCAGCCTTAGCTTTTACCCCCTTTTTTAGTGCAAAGAGCCTCTTTTTTTTTTTTTTTTTTTAACTACTCCGGACTGATTGGTAGTAAGAGCCTCTGTTTTCATCCGTCCTCAACCACTTTTCTTTCTCTCGCACACATAATGTGACGCTGACACTGACCTCAGGTGATTCTTCTGTACCTCTATCTAAGCACAGCTTTTCCCCAGAAGTATCAGCATCTTGGGATCTAATCATCTAGACCAGAGGTTCTCAACCGAAGGTGGTATTTAGAAATGTATAAGGGAAATTTGGGGGTTGCTGTAATGATTCTGGGTTACTACAGGCATTTAGGGCAAGAGGCTAGGAATACTACCCATCCTTTAATGCATGGAAAAATCCCACATAATGAAATATTGTCCCAGACAAAATTACAATAGTGCCCTTGTGGGTGGCAATGGAGAAGAAGTCAAAGTTTAGGCCTGTCTCAGTCATTTGTACACATAGGTTTCTCCTCTCTCCATGCGGGGTTCTCTGGTGGTACCTGATGCTACCACACTGTCTCTAATTGGTGCTGAATGATGATGCTGTCTGCCCAACAGTAGCAAGATGGCAATCAGCGTTCTAGCCAGGGCATTGCAAGGCAATTGAAAGGACTCAGAATGCTCACTGAGTCCTTTCCCTCTCATGGCCCCCAGCTTTTTTCTTCTGTAGGCTGGCTTCCTCTTATTAAACTTTTATCTCCATCATATACATTAGAACCTAATCATCTGGGACTTTCCAGAGATTTCACACAGTTTTTGCTAATATCCGAAGCCTATCATCTCCCTTTCGCTCTGTGGCATCCCCAAGATTGGATCAAATGAGGGCACCAGCATCTTCTGTTAGTATTTCTTCTTGCTACCTTACTATGAACACCTATTCTTAATAGCATATGAAAAAGGTAATAATAAATGAATAGCTAATTTTGAAAAATTAGAGCCACAAAAGGGATTTACCCTAGAAGATAAGATATACGAAGTCATGTTTAAAGATCAAAACAAAAAGCAACAGTGGAACATTGATAGATGAAAAATACACCAAACACAATGAAGATCCCAGGAAAATAGACGACAACTTGAAATGATAGAAGCACCACCAGCACCAATCTGTGTGGAAATGATGGGCTATTTGGTGGATTCGTTCGTAAATGATATGGGAAACTGAATCATTGCCAGAACTATATTATCATTCCCATTTGAGAAGGAAAGGTTTTTTAAAATGTTTTACTTTTAAATAATTTTAGAGTCACAAAAATTTCACAAGTAGTACAGAGGATTTTCATATACCCTTCAGCCAGCTTCAGTGAGTGATGGATGACATCTTGCACAACCATCATACCATGTTCAAAATCAAGAAATTAACACTGGTACATTAGTGACTATCAGCTGAACTACAGACTTGTTTGGATTTTGTTCGTTTTTCCAGTAATGTCCTTCTTCTGTTTCAGGACCTAGTCTAGGACCCCACATTGCATTTAGTCATCTGGTCTCCTCAGGTGCCTCCAATCCGTGACAGTTGCTTCGCTGCTTAGTCTTGTGTTGTTTTTCATGATTGTGACACTTCTGAAGGGTATTAGTTATTTTGGAATGTTCCTCAATTTTGTTTTACCCTAAATTTTCTCATAATTAGATTGAAGTCATGCATTTTTGTCAAGAATTTCACAGACATGGTGTACCTTTCTCAGCACAGCATTCATGAAGCAAGTTACGTCTCATCACTGATGGCGTCAACCTTGATCACTCGCGTAAGCAGTTATCTGTTGAATTTCTCCACTGGGACCTTACTGTTTTTCACTTTGAAATTAATAAAATATGTTGGTGGAAAGATATCCTTGTTTCCCCTCAAACTTTTGCTCACTACTTTTAGGATTCATTGGCAGATCTTGACTACAGCAATTATTACTGAGGAGTTCTCATGGTGATTTCATATTTCCTTCACTTTTGCTACATATTTTAATTGTAATTCTTCTGTAGGGGACAGTTGTTTCTCCTACTCCATTTATTTATGCTATGATTTATTTTTATCAACATAGAGTCATGGATTTATTTTTATTCTATGGGTTGTATGCCAAAACTCTTGTTATTTATTTTGCTGCTCAAACTGTTCCAACTTTGGGCATGGGGAGCTCTTCCAGGTTGGCTTCTGTGCTATTTTTACATATCCCTTCCCTTTTCTTAAAGCATTTCCTAGCACTACAAAATGCTTCCTTCAGGCTCATCTCATATCCCTTGAAAAAGTAGTGGAATCAACCAACTACTTCACCAAGGAGCTCTGGCTCCTTTTCTTGAAGAATTAAGAAACCAAGATCTGGGCACTAAGCATCATTGCTTCTGGGGCCTCTCAGTGGACAGAGATTGGTATATACATCTGCATGTATGAACGCACATATACATGCAAATGTGTATCTATTTATTTATCAAAAAACTCTGAGTACATACTGATAACTCTAATTCCAATTAAATACCACAAGGTTAATTTTAATATACCTATTATGTTTTCTTATTTATAATTTATTTTTCCTAAAATATTTACTATCTGGGTCTTTATAGAAAAAGATTTTCCACCCCTGGTTTAGATCATTCGTATCTTTTGATTTAAATCTGTCTTGACAGCAGTTTTCTATGTTTCATTTCTCTTTGTTTCCCTCTTTCTTTGTCTTCTGTTGGGTTAACTGAGCATTTTTTATTCCATTTAATCTCCATTGTTGATTTATTATTTATACCTCTTTTTAAAAGAAACGTTTAGTGGTTACACTTGGGATTGCAATATTTTTCTTAATTAATTAGAGTCTACATTTAAACAGTATTAGCCCACTTCACATGTGGTATAAGGACTTTAATATAGTTTTTACAACTTCCTACTGTTCATTTCTTGGGCTTTTGTTGTTATACATTTTACTTTAATATATCCTATGAACACACAGTGCACTGCCTACTACTTTTACTTTATAGAGCCATTTGTCTTTTAAAGCAATTAAAAATACGTGGGGGAAAAAAAAGCTGTGAGAGGCCGAGGCAGGAGGATTGCTTAAGCTCAGGAGTTCAAGACCAGCCTGAGCAAGAGGGAGACCCCGGTCTCTACAAAAATAGAAAAATTAGCCAGGCATTCATGGCACACGCCTGTAGTTCCAGGTACTCGGGAGGCTGAGGCAGAAGTATCACTTGAGCCCAGGAGTTTGAAGTTGCAGTGGGCTGTGATGATGCCACTGCACTCTAGCTGGGGTGACAGAGTGAGACTCTGTCTCAAAAAAAAAAGGAAAAAATATTTTTATGTATTATACCCTCATTTATTCATTTGCAGCACTCTGTATTTCTTTGTGCAGACCCAAGTTTCTCTCTGATACCATATTTCTTCATACTCAAGAATATGATTGATTTAGTATTATTTAAGTGTAACTCTGCTGGTAATAAGTTCTGTTTTTGTTTTCTAAGAAAGTATTTCTACTCCATTTTTGAAAAGAATTTTTGCTAGGCATAGAATTCTAATTCTTAGATTTTTTTTTTTTCTTTCAACACTTTAAAAATTTTACTCCATTTTCTTCTGGTTACATGGTTTCTGATAAGTAGTCTGCTTTAATTCTTACTATAAGTCATGTGTCCTTTTTCTTTGGCCAACTTTGGGATTTTTCTCTTTTATTTTCAGCAGTTTAAATGTAATGTGTGTATGTGTATGCATGTGTGTGTCTGGTATTTATGTGCTTGGTGTTTACTGAGCTTCCTGGATCTATGGTTTGGTGTGTTATTGATTTTGGAAAATTATCAACTATTATTTCTTTAAAAATAACTCTTAAAAAGTCATTCTCTATCACTAGTCTCCTTCTAGGAGTCCAATTACACATATATTAAACCATTTATTATTACCCCCATAGATCTTGGGTTCTCCCTCTTCTTTTTTCTTCTCTCTCTCTCTCTTTGGGTTTCAGATTGTGTTATTTCTACCAATCTATCTTCAAGTTCACTGATTCTTCACTTGATTGCCTCAAGTCTACTGATGAGCCTATCCAGGCATTCTTCAACTCTGTTACGGTGGTTTTTATTTCTATCGTTTTATTTTGAGTTTTTCTTATCCACCACTGTGCTGAAACTCCACATCTGATCTTTCATGTTTTCCAGCTTTTCTATTACTTTATCATATCAGTCATAGTGATTTTAAATTCTCCATTAGATAATTACAACATATGTGTCATATCTGAGTCTGATTCTGTTGCTTTCTTTACCTCATAGGAGAGTGTCATTTTATTCCCCTGCCTTTCTATATGCCTCAGAATTTTTTGTTGAAATTGGGACATTTTGTATCCAATAGTAGAGACTTGAGTAAATAATTTTTAAGCTTTAAAATGTGCATATGCAGAGTGCAATGTGCACCATCTGAGAGATAGACACGCTTGAAACTCGGACTTGGGGCGGAGGGGGGCAAGGGCAACAAACGTAACCTAAACATCTGTACCCCCATAATATGCTGAAATAAAAAAAGAAAAAATAAATAAATAAAATGTGCATATGTTGTGTCCTGCTAGGCCTTTAGTGTGGGGGGTTGTGTTAATTTAGGCAGGAATCAGGCTGGGTTTGCAGTGTATTGTTACTATGGCTGTCCTCAGTGTACCAAAGACTTCAAATTCCTTTGGCAATATATAATGTTTGGAATGGGGTCTAGCTTGTCATAGTGTTTTTCTCAATGTCTGCTCCACCCACAGTTTTGGATCTTCCCTTTGTGCTATATCTTGGAGAGGGTCTGTCACTTAATGTTCATTATAGTATTCCACTGTTACTTGTTACTTAATGTCTTTTAGCCTTATGGTAGGGGTGGGGATATATAGTAAGTCCTCAATAAATGTTAGCTATTGCTAATCTATCTATGTGCTTCTCCACATCCACTCCCACCAACTGCTTTCTTCTTTACATATATGCATCTCTTTCAAATGCCAGCAAATAGGAGATCTGAGTGGTAGGCCATCACCACCTAAAGGGAGCACCCCTATTTAGCAAGGTTCTCATGCCAGCCTCTCCATAGGTTCCTGCCACCATATAGTTTGTTGCCTTTGACACAGGTGCCCATCTCTGTTACAGGGTGGTGGGGTAATAAGTAACTTAGGTATAAGCATTTTTCACTACCTTTTTCAAAGAGGGCTATGGGCATGGCAGTCACCCTAAAGTTCATACATTTTTGCATTGCTACTCTGAAAATGGCAGAGTCCATTATGCTCTGTGACTAGTAAATCTGGGACCATTGTGACCTATCTATCCATGAACCTGCAACAGCATTGGTCTTTTTACCCTCTATTATTAACATGGTTAAACTACAACGGCCTGTGCCCTTCATCATTGCTTAATGACATATAAAGAGTCCTATGCCAAATTCTCATGGCTGGAATCTTGAGTCATTCTTGCTGTTGCATCATCTCTAATCTTTATGTTCATCCTTCCATGGTTAGAGACCCTCTCTCGGTACTCAAAAACCATGGAAATGAGATGTCCTACCAATCGATATAGCCTCCACAGTGATGGGGCACATCTTGTTTGATCCCTGAGACCACAGTAGTGTTTCCTTTACTTGTGGCTCAGCTTCCAGTGAATGTTCCCTGGACACCCGCTCTTTGATTTGCCTGATGCTGACACTCTGCCCATTTTGCTTGGTCTCTTTAAACCCTGGCCAGCACTACTCTTGCCTTATCCACACCCCCAAAGAACTGTCTCCTGGATTATATTTTATAACATAAATCATGGACGACAAATACAAATACATGAATCATCACATCTACCTGAACTTGGTTACAGACGACTTGTGGAGTCATGCTGATAGTGGAAAGTGCTCTGAATCAGAGATCAAAACGACAGGAATTCTGCACGCAGCCCTGCCTCAAAGCTCATTAGATGACCTAAGCAAATGATTTAAACCCTCTTTTATGCTCCCAGTTCTTTACATCAAGCATATTTATTATGCCTACCTCATAAAAACATACCAGTTTAACATTAATAATGACAAAAGCAAATAAAAATACATAAATCTATGTGTGTCACAGTAGACTGTGTACTTGGGTGGTTGCCGGCTGGCATCAGTATCCTAAGGAGCAGCCAAACCAAACCCACTGTAAATATTTTTTTTCTTTTTTTTTTTTTTTTTTTGTTTTGTTTTTGTTTTCTTTTCCAACAGCACAACCCACCCCCACCCACGAGGTTTTCCCCACACACACCCCAGGAGAGGAGCAGGGAGAGCATGGAGTGGGTGGGGGAGCAGTCGCACCATGGGACGGGAGGCCCAGCCCCCCTATTTTTTTCTTATTATAGGATCTTTAGGGAAGAATTGAGCAATCCTAGAATCAGTCATACGGCTTTTCCAAAGGTCATGATGTAAAGACATAAAGAAGTATTGTTAAGGCTGGTTTGGTAGAGCATGATCCAGAATGTTAGAAGAATTATCTGGAATATACTTGTGAACCATGTCTTGATTCTTTCATTATTGGGTTTTTTTTAATAAGAGTGGAATGATTGATGGACATGTTTACATATGTTTACCCTCCTGTGTGGGGCAGCACAAATGAAACCCATGGAGGGAACCACAGACCAGGCAGCTACGGTGGGCACTGGTGCAGTTGTCCTGGGCAGCTGTTCTTTCTGGCGCTGTTTCTATCAGATCAAGAATACAAATCCCAGGTGGATTCAAATGTATGATTGTAAGCTGTCACTGTTGGTCTGAGATACGATAAATATTGTTGTCTTGCTTACATTGTATTAATATTTAAGGTACTTTTGGTTCAATTCAGCAAATTTTATTGAGTATCTACTATGTACAAGATAATATGCACTTGGGGTAGGGAGAGTAAATTTTGACAGATAGAAAATTTTAGAAGGGCAAGAGTCAAGCAATCTGATTTTAAAAGAGAACTTGAAATTCCAGTATAAAGATAAATAGTAAGATGAACCGTAGAAAAACATTGATAAAGCCTGATAAATTTTTAAAGAAAGTAATAAATACAAGTTTTAAAACAATTCTCTTCCAGCTTGAAGGGTGCTAGATAGACTGATGAGACAAGAAAGAGGAACATACTAACAGACAGGGATTAAGGAAGCTGGAAAACTAATTTACGTTCAAAGGGCACTGTAATCATGTGGTTCTCAGTGTCAATATTTGCTGGAGTGTTTTGTGTCTGTTCTTTGTGTTTAAGGGAATATGTCTAAGAGAATAAGGAACCTGTTAGTAAGGTGACAAACAGCCTGGAGACTTCAGCTAGACATGAGCAACCCTGAGTTCTTCAGGCCTGTAGCTGCTGAATTTCTTAGAGTTCATGGTGGACTCCACGGAATATCTCTTCTGCAGAATTTATAATACAACTGATGGCCAAAAGATAACCAAGAGCAGCTGGGAGGGCCAAGGTTGAGTTCTGGAAATAATTTATCTGAGGATAAAAATAAACAAAAGCCCCCCCAAAATTAATGTATTTCCATGTTCATTTTCTTTTCTGTTTTGTTTTGTTTTATGCTTGTGTGTGTGGTTTTTATATTGTCTCTTGTAGGATCTTAATCATGAAAGCAAGAATGACAAATTGTAAGCCACTGTTGGTGCTGTTGTTTGTATTAGCCTCCTGGATCACATTTACAGTTTTCCAAAACACCACAAAGGTAGGCAATGCTTTCTTTCTGTGTTTTATAAAAGCTTATTTTTACTCTCTACCTAACCTATTGTAAGAAAAGTCCAAACTACAAGGCCTATAGATTGTAGGAGGAGAGTTTCAACAGCTTTTGTTTTTGTTGCCCGTGCTTTTGAGATCGTATCCAAACAATCTTTGCCTAGACCAATGTCCTGAAGCATTTTCCCTAAGTTTGCTTGTAGCATTTTCATAGTTTGGGGTCTTACATTTAAGTCTCCAATCCATTTTTAGTTGATTTTTGTATGTGGGAAGAGACAGGGGTCTAGTTTCATTCTTCTACATATGGATGTCCAGTTTTTCCAGCACCATTTATTGAAAAGACTTTCCTTTCCCCAGTTTATATTCTTGGAACTTTTGTTAAAAATCAGTTCACTGTAAATATGTGGATTTATTTCTGGGTTCTCTATTCTGTTCCATTGGTCTATGTGTCTGATTTTATGCCAGTATCTTGCTGTTCTGGTTACCATAGTTTTATAGTGCATTTTAAAGTCAGGTAATGTGATGCCTCCAGTTTTGCTCTTTTTACTCAGTATTTTGTGGGGTTTTTGGCTATTGTGGGTCTTTTGTCATTCCATATGAATTTTAGGATTGTTTTTCCTAATTCTGTGAAGAACATCATTGGTATTTTGATAAGGATTGCATTGAATCTGTAGATCACTTTGACTAGTATAGACATTTTAACAATGTTAATTCTTCCAATCCATGAACATGGATTACCTTTCCATTTTTTGTGTCCTCTTCAATTTGTTTTATCAGTGCCTTACAGATTTCATTGTAGAGATCTTCCACCTCTTTAATTAAAATTATTCCTAGGCATTTTTTGTAACTATTGTAAGTGGGATTGATTTCTTGATTTTTTTTCAGATTGTTTGCTACTGGTATACAGAAATGCTACTGATTTTGTATGTTGATTTTGTATTCTGCAACTTTATTGAATTTATCAGTTCTAACAGTTTTGCTGGAGTATTTAGGTTTTTATAAATATAAGAACATGTCATCTGCAAACAGTGACAATTTAACTTTCTCCTTTCCAATTTGGATGCAGTCTTTGTGGCCTGACAACCATTTAAATTTATTCCAGGCCCCATGCCACTATAGTCAGCTGGTGGTGGAGCCAGCCAGACCTCAGGTTCCAACCTTTGGGAGGAGGATTCCCCTCTAGCCATGACTGGTCTAAATACTCTCCATGGGTACCAGCCAAATTCTACCCTGTGTTGTGTTCCACTGTGATAGGGAAGCCCTGAGTTCCAATGCAAAGTCCCACAATCACTTCGCTCTCCCTCTCTCAAGCACACACATTCTCTCTCTGTAGGGTCCTGCCAGGGCGTAGGGGAGGGGTGGTGTAGGCAATGCAGGATTATCTTTTCTACTCTCTTCAGCGCCTCTTTCCTTGATACAATGTTAAAACCAGGTATTGTGATCACTCACCTGATTTTTGGTTCTTATTAAGGTGCTTTGTTGCATGGATAGTTATTCAGTTTGGTGTTCTTGTGCAGGGATTATAGCTGGAAAGTTCTATTTGGCCATCTTGCTCTGCCTGCCACTTCATATCTTTTAATTGGAGAATTTAATCCATTTATATTCAGGGTTATTATTGATAAGTATGGACATACTCCTGCTATTTTGTTAATTGTTTTCTAGTTGCTTTGTAGATGTTTTGTTCCCTTCTCTCTTGCTTTCTTTTTTTTTTTTTTTTTTTTTTTTTTTTTTTTTTTTTTTTTTTTTTTTTTTTTTTTTTTTTTTTTTTTTTTTTTTTTTTTTTTTTTTTTTTTTTTTTTTTTTTTTTTTTTTTTTTTTTTTTTTTTTTT
>RJWJ010002794.1:0-41079 GCA_004363605.1 Indri indri | reverse complement strand
GTGAGCCACCGCGCCCGGCCTACTCTCTTGCTTTCTTTCTATGTGGTTTGATGGCTTTCTGCAGTGGTACGCTTTGGTTCTTTTCACTTTATCTTTTATAAAGATAAGCCTGTTTATTATAGGCTTTTGTTTTGTGGTTACCCTAAGGCTCACATAAAATATCTTATAACAGGCGAATTTAAGCTAATAACAGCTTTATTTTGATCACATACACAAACTCTCTACTTTTACTCTCCCTCCTCCCATGCATGTTTTGATGTCATACTTTATATCTTTTAAAAAATTATTATTGCTTCAGTTGTTTTTTGTTTTTTTTTGTGTGTTGTTTTGTTTTGTTTTGTTTGAGACAGAGTCTCACTGTGTTGCCCAGGCTAGAGTGCAGTGGCGTCATCCTAGCTTACAGCAACCTCAGACTCCTGGGCTCAAGCAATCCTTCTGCCTCAGCCTCCCGAGTAGCTGGGACTACAGGCATGCGCCACCATGCCCGGCTAATTTTTTCTATATATTTTTAGTTGTCCAGCTAATTTCTTTCCATTTTTAGTAGAGACAGGGTCTCGCTCTTGCTCAGGCTGGTCTCGAACTCCTGAGCTCAAACAATCCTCCCGCCTTTGCCTCCCAGAGTGCTAGGATTACAGGCGTGAGCCACCGTGCCCAGCCTGCTTCAGTTGCTTTTAATGGTTTTGCTTTTTGACCTTTATAATGGAGATATAATTGATTTACCCACTGTTGTTACATTAACAAAGTGTTTTGAATTTGACAAGTCTTACTTTTATCAGCAGGTTTTATACTTTCATATGTTTTTATGTTTCTAATTAGCATCATCACCTTCCTTCAGCTTGAAGAACTTACTTTAGCGTTTTTTGTAATGTACGCCTAGTGGTGACAAACTCTCTTAGCTTTTGTTTGTCTGAGAAAATCGTTGTTGTCTCTTTGTTTTTGAAAGGCAGGATTGCTAGTGATAGTATTCTTGGTCGGCAATCTTTTCCTTTCAGAATTTTGAATATATCATTCTACTCCCTTTTGGCTTGCAAGGTTTCTGCTGATAAATCTGCTGATACTTTTATGGTGGTTCTCCTATACATGACAATTCACTGGGGTGTTGAATGTGTCTTTAAGTTCTTTATATCTTCATGCAGGGTCTGGGTGCAAGAGTTTAATCTCCCACTCTTTCTACACTAAGCAAGAGAGAGGATCTATGGCAAATCCCCATGCTTACACTCAGGCTGCACCTTCTGATCTTGGAGAGATAGCTACTGGGAGTGGGCCCCTGACCTCAGTTTTTCCTACATCCACCTGTTTATTTTCTGTGGTCTTGGGTAACTCAGGATTGCAAAGCCCCCTTGACTCCCAAAGCTAAGTCATTAAAGAAACAATCCCTGAGGTGGAAGCTATGGAAGTTGTGGCACTTTGCACATGGCCCAACTCCATCCAGAAAGGATGGATAGGCCTGGATTTATCTCTGGGGTGAGCCTGGGGGAAGTCTCATGAAGTGCCAAGCTCTGACTCCAGCTACGAAAACCCTGTCTGTTTGCCCTGCTAGCTCCCTGATGCAAGTTCTTTAGAAACTAGGCTGTCAAGTAGCCACTGGGTGTGTGTGGTAGGGGGGGTGTTGTAAGCCTCTTCCAGAGGGAAAGTGAGAGTTGCATGTCCTTGCCCCTTTTTGCACTGCCCCAAAGAGGTGTAGCCCCTGGAACTGTCTGGATTCCTGTTTAAACCTGTCTCTCTGTTCTGTGATCAAGGAAGCCTTGCATATGCCTAGTCTCTTCTATTCCCAGGGATACTGGATTTAAGATGGAGTCTTTTGATAATTACCTTTAAAAATTGTGGCTCTCAATGTGTGTCTTAAACCCCTTCTGGGGAGAAACTGAGAGTTGCATTTTTTCTGCCCGTTCTCAGCATCACTCCAGGGGCCAGAAGTCCCTGGAGGTGCTTGCATGCCATTTTAAAATGTACCTTTTTTCCTGCCTTCTAGAGAGACACATGTATGCCAGTCCCTTCTGCTCCCAGAGTTAGGAGATTTAGGATGCAGTCCCTTAGGTAGATGTTGTGAGAGTTGAGGTGTTTGGTGTGAGTGCAAACTCCTCCCAGGCTGGCAGCAGGTTAATAATTGACTGTCTCTTTAACTCCCTGATGCAAGTTTTTTAGAAGTAAGGCCACCAGGTAGCTACTAGAAGGGTGTTTTGCAAAGCCCTTAAAGAGGAAACAGAGAGATCCTTCCCTGATAAAGCCCCTGAAGTGCCTGTATGCTCGGACAAAACTGCCACTCTTTTTCCTATGGTCCAGAGAGGCATGCTTGTGTCCAATCCCCTCTGCTCCTCTAGTTGATGAATTCAGAGTCCAACCATGAGGAAACTTAGGGTTAGGGTCCTATATGTGAGGTCCAAATCCTCCTCTCCACAGGGAGAAACTGGGTGTTGGGAATTCCTTTCCCAATTTTATGGCACAGTGCCTGGGTAGGGTCCATGCCCACGTGCACCTCAGCTCTTCCTATTCATTTGATGTGGATTTTTTCTCAGTTGACTGGTGGGTAGGAGTCTCCCAACTGGTCTCTAACTCTCTTACTCAGAGGGAATTGGTCCATGGATAGATGTTTATGGTGCATCTGTGAATGGAGAGAGATTGAGGAGCTTCCTATTCTGCCATGATGGTGATGTCACTCAGGTGCTTTATACTTTTCTGTTGCTATAACTTTTTGTCTGTAAATGGTGTTCTTTTAAAATTGCATTTTCTAATTATTTGTTGCTGGTCTAGAGGAATGCAATTGATTTTTGTATACTGAACAGCAAAATTTTGCTTTCCAAATTCTCTAATTGATTCATTTATGTCATCTAGCATCTCTCTGAGAATAGAAAGTATATTTATTCTACAGCTTCTATCTTTTGCAAAACCCTTATCTACTTGCATTTGGAGCTATGATTTTCTTCCTCAATCTAATTTCATCTTTTGTTTTTCAGGAGATTCCTCAGAAGTTCTGGTTAAATTAAGGCATCTCTTCCTATTTCCTAAAATAACGTTCCTTTCTGTCTTTTATAGGATGTAATGGTGGGAAATTGAGGCTGCAATATGTGCTTAGTCCCTCATTTTGAATCATAATTTTCCCATTATATTTCTACCAAAACTATCGTGCACAGAAAATTATTCTACCACTCTAAAAATCACATAATTTTCATTTGAAGTTGTGATGATATAAAAATATTTGATAATGTGGTATAATGATTAAAAGACATTACTATAATGTTATTTAGATCCTCTAGATCCTTACTCATTTTTTCAAGTAGTTCCTACAGCAACTACTGAGAGAAGTTTTAAAATTTTCAATTATGACTGTGGATTTTTCTATTTCTCCCTTTAATTCTATCAACGTTTGCTTCATGTATAGGCACATGTATATATAGGCACATACACATTTATGATTGCTATGTTTACTGAAAAATTGACCCTTTTATCACTATAAAATGTACATCTCCATTTCTAGTAATATTCTTTGTCAGAAAGTCTACTTTAATGTCAATATTAGCTTTTTTATACTTAAACGATACATCATTTTCCATCCACTTACTTTCAACCTATAGGCATCTTTATACTTAAACTGCATTTCTTGTAGACAGAAAATAGGTTTTGCCTTTTATCTCTGCCTTTTAATGGAGTGTTTAGTTTATTTATATTTAATGGGATTATTAAGAGGAGATTTATTTATTTATTTCAGCATATTACGGGGGTACAAATGTTTAGGTTATGTATATTGCCTTTGCCCCACTGAGTCAGAGCTTCAAGCGTGTCCATCCCCCAGACGGTGCACACTGCACCCATTAGGTGTGAATATACCCATCCCATCCTCCCCCCACCACCTGCCCGAAACTCGATGAATGTTGCTACTATATGTGCACTTAAGTGTTGATCAGTTAATACCAATTTGATGGTGAGTACATGTGGTGCTTGTTTTTCAATTCTTGGGATACTTCACTTAGTAGAATGGGCTCCAGCTCTATCCAGGATAATACAAGAGGTGCTAGATCACCATTTTTTGTGGCTGAGTAGAACTCCATGGTATATGTATACTACATTTCATTAATCCACTCATGTATTGATGGACACTTGGGCTGTTTCCACATCTTTGCAATTATGAATTTTGCTACAATAAACATTTGAGTGCAGATGTGTTTTTTTTACACAATGTTTTTTTTTCCTCTGAGTAGATGCCCAGTAATGGTATTGCTGGATCAAATGGTAGTTCTACTTGTAGCTCTTTGAGGTATTTCCATATTACTTTCCACAGAGGTTGTACTAGTTTGCAGTCCCACCAGCAGTGTATGAGTGTTCCTATCTCTCTGCATCCACACCAACATTTATTGTTTTGGGACTTTTCAATAAAGGCCATTCTCACTGGAGATAAGTAATATCTCATTGTGGTTTTGATTTGCATTTCCCTGATGATTAGAGATGTTGAGCATTTTTTCATATCTTTCTTGGTCATTAGTCTATCTTCTTTTGAAAAGTTTCTGTTCATGTCCTTTGCCCATTTTTGATAGGGTTGTTTGATTTTTTTTTTTTTTTCTAATCTTCCTGAGTTCTATTTAGATTCTGGTTATCAGCCCTTTATCGGAGATGTAACATGCAAATATTTTCTCGCATTCTGTAGGCTGTCTGTTTGCTCTTGTGACAGTTTCCTTGGCTGTGCAGAAGCTTTTTAACTTGATAAGGTCCTATTTATTTATTTTTGCTATTGCTGTGATTGCCTTTGGGGTCTTCTTCATAAATTCTTTGCCTAGGCCAATGTCTGTAAGAGTTTTTCCAACATTTTCTTCTAGAAGTCTTATAGTTTCATGCCTTAGGTTTAAGTCTGCTATCCACCATGAGTTGATTTTTGTGACAGGTGAAAGGTGCAGGTCCTGTTTCAGTCTTCTACATATGCCTATCCAATTTTCCCAGCACCATTTATTGAATAAGGATTCTTTTCCCCAGTGTATGTTTTTGCCTGCTTTGTCAAAGATTAGATGGATATATGAGGATGGTTTTATATCTGGCTTCTCAGTTCTGTTCCGTTGGTCTATGTCTCTGTTCTTGTGTCAGTACCATGCTGTTTTAGTTACTATAGCCTTGTAGTATAGCTTCAAGTCTGATAAATTGACACCTCCCAATTTGTTCTTTTTGCTTAAGATTGCTTTTGCTATACAGGGTCTTCTCTGGTTCCATATGAAGCATAGCATTATTTTTTCTAGATCTGTGAAAAATAATGTTGGTATTTTAATAGGGATTGCATTGAATGTGTAGATCACTTTTGGTAGTATAGACTTTTAACAATGTTGATTCTGCCGACCAATGAGCATGGTATGGTATTCCACCTGTTTACATCCCCTGCTATTTCCTTCCTCAGTGTTTCATAGTTATCACTGGAGAGGTCTTCTACCTCCTTAGTTAAATATATTCCTAGGTATTTTATTTTCTTTGTTACTATCATGAAGGGTGTTAAGTCTTTGGTTTTGTTCCCAGCTTGACTGTTGTTGGCGTATAGGAATGGTACTGATTTCTGCACATTGATTTTGTAACCTGAGACTTTGCTGAATTTGTTTATCAATTCCAGTAGTCTCATGGCAGAATCTTTGGGGTTTTCTAGATATAAGATCATATCATCAGCAAAGAGCGATAGTTTGTCCTCTTCTGCTGCCATTTGGATGCCCTTCATTTCCTTCTCTTGTCTGATTGCTCTGGCTAGGACTTTCAGCACTACGTTGAATAGAAGCAGTGATAGAGGGCAACTTTGGTTACAGTTCTAAGTGGGAATACTTTCAATTTTTCCCCATTCAGTATGATGTTTGCTGTGGGTTTGTCATATGTGCCTCATATCATTTTTAGGTAAGTTCTGTCTATGCCTATTTTGTTAAACCTTCTTATAAAATGGTGCTGAGTTTTGTCAAATTCTTTTTCTATGTCTATTGAGAGCATCATATGGTCTTTGTTTTTGCTTTTATTTATGTGGTTAATTACATTTATAGAGTTGCATATGTTGAACAATCCCTGCATCTCTGGGATGAAGCTTGCTTGGTCATGATGGATTATTTTTATTTATTTATTTTTTTGGTAAGCACCTGAATTCAGTTTGCTAGGATTTTCTTGAGAATTTTTGTATCTATATTCATACAGGATATTGGTCTGTAGTTTTCTTTTTTGTTGCATCCTTTCTTGGTTTTGTTATCAGGGTGATGTTGGCTTCATAAAACATGTTGGGGAGGATTCCTTCCTTCTCGATGTTATGGAATAATTTCTGCAAGACAGGCACCAGTTCTTCTTTGTAGTTCTGGTAAAATTTGGCTGTGAAACAATCTGGTCCAGGACTTTTCGTTTTTGGAAGATTTTTTATTGCTGCTTCAATTTTGGTGCTTGATATTGGTCTCTTCAAGAATTCTATTTATTCCTGATTGAGCCCAGGGAGGCTGTGTGTTTCTAAGAATTTGTGCATTTCCTCCATATTTTCAAGTTTATGTGCACAGAAGTTTTTATAGTATTCACAGATGATATTTTGTATTTCTGTGGCATCAGTTGTAATTTCTCCTTTTTCATTCCTGACGGAGCTCATTAAAGAGTCCTTTCTTTTCTGTTTCTCATTAATCTACCAAGAGGCATGTCAGTTTTATTTTTTCAAAGAACCAACTTTTTGCTTTATTAATTTTCTGTATAGTTTTTAAATTATCAATTTCATTTATTTTTGCTCTGATCTTTGTTATTTCTTTTCTTCTGCTGGGGTTGGGGTTGGTTTGCCCATCCTTTTCCAGTTCTTTGAGATGATTCATTAGATTGTTGATTTGTGATCTTTTTGTCTTTCGGATGTCAGCATTTATGGATATAAATTTTCCTCTCAGGACCACTTTAGCTGTGTCCCACAGATTTTGATAACTTGTGTCTCCTTTATCATTTAGTTCAAAGAATCTTTTGCTTTCCATCTTGATTTTCTCCTTAATGCAATAATCGTTCAGCAGAAGGTTGTTTAGTTTCCATGACTTTGTATGGAGATGAGAGTTTCTGTTGGAGTTTATTTCCAATTTTATTCCACTGTGGTCTGAGAAGATGCATGGTATAATTTCTATTTTTTAAAATTTTTTAAGATATGCTTTGTGGCCTAGGATACGGTCAATCTTAGAGAATGTCTCATGAGCTGATGAGAAAAACATATATTCAGTGGTTTGGGGGTAGAATGTTCTGTAAATGTCAGTCAGGCCCATTTGTCCTAGAGTTCTGTTTAAGTCCATTGTTTCTTTGTTTATTTTCTGTTTGGAGGATCTGTCCTGTTCTGTGAGAGAAGTGTTGAAGTCTCCAGCTATTATGGTGTTGCTGTTTATCATTTTGTTTAAATCAAGTAGGATTTGCTTTATGAATCTGGGTGCACCTGAGTTAGGTGCATAAATATTTAGAATTGTTATGTCTTCTTGTTGAATTGTACCCTTCACCATTATATAGTGACCATCTTTGTCTTTCATTACTTTTGTTGATTTGAAAACTAAGTTATGTGAAATCAGAACTGCCACACCAGCTTTCTTTTGGCTTCCATTGCTTCAAATATTATTTTCCATCCCTTCACCTTGAGTTTGAATGCATCCTTGTGGGTCAGATGTGTTTCCTGAAGACAAAAGATACTTGGCTTGTGTATATTTATCCATTCAGCCAGCCTATGTCTCTTTAGTGGACAGTTCAATCCATTCACATTTATTGAGAGAATTGATAAGTGGGGCAGATTTCTGTTCATCCTGTTGAGTTGAACTTTGCTGCTTTGTTTTCTCTCTTGAGCCACTGTGGCATCTCGCCTTTGACCTTTAGCTTTTGGATGATTTTACATTGGTGAGTGTTTATTGTGCTCATCCGTGTGTAACACTGTTTTGAGTACTTCATGGAGGACAGGTCTTATCTTAATGAATTCCCTCAGTCTTTGCTTGTCTGAGGTCTTTATTTCTTCTTCATATAAGAAACTTGGTTTTTCAGTGTACAAGATTCTAGGCTGGGCATTATTCTGTTTGAGAAGAGTGAGAATGGGGCTCCAGTCTCTTCTTGCTTGTAAGGTCTCAGTTGAGAAGTCTGCTGTTATTCTTATGGGTTTTCTTTTGTAGGTTACCTGCTTCTTTCATCTTACAGCTCAAAGGAGTGCCTCTTTGGTGGTCATTTAGGTCAGTCTGATGACTGTGTGTTGCAGTGTCTTCCTGTTTGCAGTGAATAAGAGTAGATTTAGATCCACCACTTTACTATTTGTTTTCTGTTTGGCTCCTGTGGTTTTTTGTTTGTTTGTTTGTTTTTCCTTTCTTTTCCTTTACTTGGCTTCTTAGGGTTGATTGGAATTTTTTTCTTTTACTGTTTCCTTTTAGTTTCTATATGGCTTTTATGGCTATAGTTCGTTTATTTTTGAAGTGGTTTATCTAGGGATTACAATACACATTCTTAACTTTTAGAGTTAATCATGTGCTATTTCATGTAGTCTGTAATAACTTTTCAGCCATATAATTCCATTATATCCCACCCATTCTCTATGCTATAGTTGCTATATTATTATAAATTTATAGTTTTTACTTTAAGTAATTACATCCATTTTAAAGAAATTAAGAGAGAAACATGTAGTCTTTTGTATTTATCCACATATTTACCATTTCAGATGCTTTTCATTCCTTCCTGAAGATCTGTGTTCCCATCTAGTGTAATTTCCCTTCAGCTTGAAGAACTTCAGTTAGCACTTCTTATAATGCAACTGCAGTGCTGTCCCTTCTTCCAAATATGGATCCTCCTCCAGTTTCTGTCTTCTTGTGTTCATTCTCCATGCTTTTAGCATTTTATTGTGTATTTTTTTCCAGATCTCATCATTATTATCTACAAGAGAGTTGGTCCAATACAAGCTACTCCGTCTTTATAGGAAATTCTGATTAATGATAAATACTAATGAGTCATCTTATTACTGTTTTATTATTTGACATGTTAAAATATTTTTAACAAAAACATTTTTAATTATTAAATAACAGAGATAGTAATAACAAACACTTAGGACGTGCCAGGTACCATTCCAAACACTTCCCATATGTTAGCCCATTAATCCTCACAGTAACCACATGAGGTATTTGCTTATAGGACCCAATATTTAGATAATTAAATAGGTTCACAGAAAGGTTAAGAAACTTGATGAAGGTCATGTAGCTAATCAGTGGATGAGCTAAGTTTCAACTGATCTCTAAAAATAAGCTACTTGGTGTTGTGAGCATGCAGTAAGACTAGAATTCTCATGCACTGCTGGTCTGGATATTAATTGGTACCATAGTTTTAGCAAACAATTTCAAAGCATGTATCAAAACCTTTAATAATGTTCACCACATATTACCAATAATTCTATTTCTGAGATTCTCAGCAAATTTCTTGAATAACAAAGAAAGATTTATAACAAAAGATGTTCTTTACAGAATTGTCTATAGTAGAAAAAATCTGAAAGCAATAAATGTCAAAAAAAATTGGAACCAGGTAAAATATTAAGCTATATATATATAGGCTGGAATATTATTTAGGACTTTGACATAAGGTAAAGGAGTTTTTAATGATGCTGTTTAAAAATCAAAATTTAATGATAAATATTTAATTTGTTCACTATCATGTAAAGTGGTGTACAAGAAATGAGAAATTCATCAAAATGTTAGCAGTAATTGTCAATTATTGGCATGAATATGGCTGACTTTATTTCCTATACAGTTCAAGCATTCTCTCATTTATAGTAACTAATCAGTGTTATTTTATGATAAGAAAATAAACAAATATTTTTACAAACCTATGTTTTTGTATCTCCTGTATTAAAAACATTCTGACAAATACTAATGTATCAAAGAATGTTCAATCAAAGTATAAAAAGGAAATAGAAAAAATAAAGCCCCATGCATTATAAACATTTTCTTTTTCTTTTTAAAATTAATTTTAATATACAAATGAAATTATATATATTTATTGTGTACACCATGTTGTTTTGAAGTACGTATACATTTTGGAATAGCTTAATCCTGCTAATTAACATATACATTACCTCACATACTTATTATTTTGTGTGTGTGTGTGTGTGTGGTGAGAACAATTAAAATCTCTTTTAGTAATTTTTAAGAATATAATAAATTATTATTAAATGTACTTGTCAGAATAGACAATAGATCTCCTGAACTTCTTCCTCCTCAACATCTTTGACCAACATTTCCCCAATTTTGTATCCTATGACCAACATCTCCCCAGCCCTCCTCCCAGCCCCTGGTAACCACCATTATACTCTATTTCTATGCATTCAACTTCTTTAAATCCCACATATAAGTGAGATCATGTGGTATTTATTTTTTTGTTACTGGCTTATTAACTTAACATAATGTCCTACAGCTTCATCCATGTTGCAGCAAATGAAAGGATTTCCTTCTTTTTAAAGACTAAATAGCATTCCATTGTGTATATACACCACATTTTCTTCATCCATTCATCTGTTGATGAACACTTAGGTTTTTTCCATATCTCAACTACTGAATGATGAATAACGTTGCAAGGAACATAGAAATGCAGATATCTCTTTGACATACCGATTTCATTTCCTTTGTATATATACCCATTAGTATGATTGCTGGATCATGTGGTAGTGCTATTTTTAATTTTTTGAAGAACTTTGATATTGTTTTTCATAATGGCTGCACTAATTTACATTTCAACCAACAGTATGCAAGCGTTTCCTTTTCTCCATATTTTTGCAACACTTGTTGTCTTTTGTCTTTTTTATAAAAGCCATTCTGACAGGAGTAAGGTGTATATCATTGTGGTTTTAATTTGCATTTCCCCAATGATTAGTGATGTCGAACATTTGTTCATATACCTGTTGACCATTTGTATGTATTTAGGGAGGGAGGAATGCCTATTTAGATCCTTTGCCATTTTTTAATCAACTTATTTGTTTTATTGCTGTTGAGTTCCTTATATATTTAAGATATTAACCCCTTATCAGATGTATAGTTTGCAAATATTTTCTCCTATTCTGCAGGTTGTCTCTTCAGTCTACTGATTATTTCTTTGTCCATACAGAAGCTTCTTGTTTGATGTAGTCCCATTTGTCTAGCTTTGTTTTTATTGTCTGTGCTTTTGTATTTATATCCAAAATATCATTGCCCAGACCAGTGCTATGGAGCTTTTTCTCCTATGTTCTTCTCTAGCAGTTTTAGAGTTTCAGGTCTTACATTTAAGTCTTTAACCTATGTTGGATTAATTTTTGTATAAAGTATAATGAAGTCCAACTACATTCTTCTGCATGTGGGTATTCAGTTGCCCCAACACTATTGTGTTCTTTCTCCATCATATGTTCTTGGCGCCTCTGTCAAAAATCAGTTGACTTTCATTTATTTCCAGGCTCTCTATTTTGGTAGCCCTTGTGTCTGTTTTATGCCAGTATCATGTTATTTTGCTTACTATAGCTTTGTGGTATATTATTAAGTCAGGTGGTGTGATGTCTCCAGCTCTATTATTTTGCTCAAGATTGCTTTGGATATTTGTGGTCTTTTGTGGGTCTATATAAATTTTAGGAATTTTTTTTTCTTCTGTGAAAAATACCATTGGAATCTTGATAGGGATTGCATTGAGACTATAGATTACTTTGGGTAGTATGGACATTTTGAATATATTAAGTATTCCAATCCATGGACATGGGATATCTTTCCATTTATTTGTGTATTTTTTCAGTTTATTTCATCAATATTTTATAGTTTTCAGTGTACAGGTCTTTTACCTCCTTGGAGAATTAATAACTAAGTATTAATTTTTTGGTAGCTGTTGTAAATGGAATTGTTTTCTTCATTTCTTTATCAGACAGTTTTTTGTTAGTGTATAGAAATACTACTGATTTTATATGTTGATTTTATATTCTGCAACTTTATTGAATTCATTTATCAGTTCTAACAGGTTTTTTGGTGGAGTCTTCAGAGTTTTCTATACATAAGACATGTAGTCAGCAAACAGACACAATTTAAGTTTTTAATTTCCAATTTAGATGTCCTTTATTTCTTTCTCTTGCCTAATTGCTCTGGCTAGGACTTCCAGTACTATGTTGAACAGAAGTGGTGAGAGCATCTTTCTCTTATTCCTGATGTTAGAGGAAAAGCTTTCAACTTTTCACCATTATGTGTGATGTTAGCTGTGGTTTGTCATATACAGGCTTTACTGTTTTGAGGTACATTCCTTCTGGGACATTATGAAATACACATTTGGTCTTCATCCCTGTTTCCTGGCATACAATTCCTAAAATCCTTGGAACTTCCAAAGTGCTTTTTGTATTCTAATGTAATGTATTCTAATAGCTTCAGGATGGTGCCAGTCACAGGAAAGACAAAGGCGTTATTGCAGGATTGAGACTTTCAGTACCGACTCCCAACCTCAGGGGTTAGTTGGGGAGAAGGGCTGAAGGTCAAATTGATCACCAATAGCCAATGGTTTAATCAATGATGCCTATGTAATGAAGCCTTCATAAAAACCCAAAAGGACAGGGTTCAGAGAGCTTCTCAATGCCTGAACACATGGAGATTCCTAGTGGGTGGCATGCCCAGAAAGGGTATGGAAGCTCCGTGCCCCTTCCCCCATACCTCACCTTATGGATCTCTTCATCTGTATGCTTTGTAACATGCTTCATAATAAACCAGAAAATGTAAGTAAGTGTTTCTCTGGGTTCTGTGAGCTGCTCCAGCAAATTACTTGAACCCAAAGAAGAGGTCATGGGAACCCCAACTTGAAGCCAGTTGCTCAGAAGTTCTGGAGGCCTTAACTTGCAACTGGTGCCTGAAGCAGGGGAATTCTTGGGGACTGAGCCCTCAACCCATGGGATCTGATGCTATCTCCAGGTAGATAGTGTTAGAATTGAATTAGAGGACACTGAACTAGTATCAGTTGGTGTGTGTAGGGGGAAAAAAACCCCACGCATTTGGTCATAGAAATCTTCTGTGTTGATGGTTGTATTGGTGTGAGAACAGGGGAAAGACATGGCTTGAGAGTTTTTCCAAAACACCTTCTATACTTGATTTGCTGAGAGTTGTTATCCTGAACGGAGGTTGAAGTTTGTCAAATGCTTTTTCTTCATCTATTGAGATGATCATACGGGTTTTGTCCTTCATTCTGCTAATGTGAGATATAACAATTATAGATTTGTGTATATTGAACCATCCTTGCATCCCTGGGACAAATCTTGCTTGATCATGGGGAGTGATCCTTTTAATGCACTATTGAATTCAGTTTGCTAGTATTTTGTTAAGAATTTTTACATCTATGATCATCAGGAATATTGGTCTAGAATTTTCTTTTCTTCTACTATCCTTGTCTGGCTTCAGTATCAGTGTATTGCTTACCTTGTAAAATGAGTTTTGAAGAATTCCCTCCTCTTCAATTTTTTTGGTAGAGTTTGAGAAGGACTTAGTTCTTTATATGCTTGGTAGGATTCAGCAGAGAAGCCATCAGGTCCTGGGCTTTTCATTGGTGGGAGACTTTTTATTACTGATTCAGTCTCCTTTTTTGTTACTAGTCTGTTCAGATTTTCTATTTCTTAATGATTCAGTCTTGGTAGGTTACATGTGTCTACAAATTTATCCATCTCTTCTAGTTTATCCAATTTGTCAGTATATAATTGTTCATAGTAGTCTCTTATGTTCCTTTGTATTTCTATGGTATCAATTGTAATGTCTCCTCTTTCATTTTTGATTTTATTTAAGTCTTCTCTCTTTCTCACTCTAGCTAAAGGTTTTTCAATTTTGTTTATATTTTTTAAAAAGCAACACTTAGTTTCATTGATCCTTTCTATTGTGTTTCTAGTCTCTATTTCATTTATTTCTGCTCTGATATTTATTATGTCCTTTCTTCTGCTAACTTTGGGCTAGTTTGTTCTTATTTTTCTAGCTCCTTGGTGTATAACATTAGGCTTTTGATTTGAGACCTTTTTTCTTTTTTGATGTATGCACATATTGCTATAAACTTCCCTCGCAAAATTTTTCTGCATCCCGGGAATTTTGGTATGTTGTGTGTCCATTTTCATTTGTCTTAAAGTTTTAATCTCCCTTTTAATTTCTCCTTTGTCCAGTACAACTGGAGCAGGTTATTTATTTTGCATGTACTTGTGAATTTTCTAAAATTTATTCTATTATTTATTTCTGGTTTCATACCATTACAGTCTGAAAAGATACTTGATATTAGTTCAATCTTCTTAAATTTGTTAAGACTTGTTTTGTGGCCTAACATACGATCTGTCCTCAAGAGTGTTCTGAGTGCACTTAAGAAGAATGTGTATTTGGATGTTGTTGGATGGAATGTTCCATATATGTCTGTGAGATCCACGGGTCTAAAGGGTAGTTTAAGGCCAATGTTTCCTTATTGATTTCTTGTCTGGATGATCTGTCCAGTGATGAAAGTGGGTACTGAAGTCCCCTACCATCACTGTACTACTATTTCTCCTTTCAGATCTATTAGTATTTGCTGTATGTATTTAGGTGCTCTAATATAGAGTGCATATAGATTTACAATTATTTTTTTCTCTTGATGAATTGACCCCTTTATTATTATATAATGATGCTCTTTGTCTCTTTTTACATTTTTGACTTAATGTCTATTTTATCTGATAAAAGTATAGCTACTCCTCCTGTGTTTTGGTTTCCATTTGCATGGAATATCCTTTCCATCCTTCCCTTTCAGTCTGCTCTGTGTGTGTCCTTACAGGTGAAGTGAGCCTCTTGTAGCCTAACATATAGTTGGATCTTATTTGTGTTGTTTTTTTAATCTATGCAGTCACTCTATGTCTTTCGATTGGAGAATTTAATCCACTTACATTCAAGGTAATTATTGATAAATAAGGATCTACTACCGCCATTTTGTTAATCATTTTCTGGTTGTTTTGTCCATCCTTTGTTCCTTTCTTCCTCTCTTGCTGTCTTTCTTTGCAATTAAGTGATTTTACCTAGTGTTATGTTTTGATTCCTCACCTTTTATGTTTTGTGTATCTGCTATAGTTTTTTTTCTTTGTGATTACCATGAGGCTTACAAAAAAATCTTACAGTTAAATGGGCTATTTTAAGCTGATAACTTAACTTTGCATAAAAATAATCTCTACACTTCTACTCCACCCCCAACATTTAAAATATTTGATGTCATAATTTGTATCTTTTTATATTGTATGTCCCTTAACAAATTTTTGTAGCTACTACTATTTTTAATAGTGTTGTCTTTTAACCTTCATATTAAAGATATAAGTGATTTACATATCACTATTAGAATATTAGAGTATTCTGAATTTGACTGTGTACGGTATTCTGAATTCGACCGTGTACTGATTTTAATTAGTGAATTTTTTACTTTCATATGTTTTCATGATACTACATAGCATCTTTTTCTTTCAGCTTGAAGAACTCCCTTTAGCATTTCTTATAAGACAGGTCTGGTGGTAATGTACTCCCTTGGCTTTTATTTGTCTGGGATTAAACATTTTTGACTAAATTTTAGTTTTAAGATAAAAAATAATGCAACAATAAGCATTTATTCTCTACTATGCAGTCAAAAAAACATTTTCTCATTGGTCTTCATAATTGTCCTATAAAGTAGATTTTATCACCATCATTTTAAGGTAGAAGATCCTAGGGTTCTTTGGGGTTAAATTGCTCTTCCAAAAAAGGTTAGCCAGTGAGAGGTAGAGTTACACCAACAGATTTTCTAAAGAAAAGTGTTTTGTCTATGAAACATATATGATCATAAAATCTCAGTCTCACTTAATTTTTGTACTTCTCATTATCCTATAAAACACAAACATTGGCTAACCCACCAAAAATTACTACATTAAACAGGAACATTTTCTGTGGTCTCCATTATATTTCTTGTCCTTTCAGTTATGGACTGCACTCAACTTGCCCATCTCCCTCCATCAGTGGAATTTTATCTCAAAGGCCTCATGGCCTAAAGCATCACTATGTCCAGTAATTTCAACAGCAGAGACTGAGATGAGAATAAAGGCAATCATGAAGAAACTAGACCAGCAGATCCCACCCAGACCTTTCACCCACGTGAACACCACCACCAGTGCTTCACAAAGCACAGCCACCATCCTCAACCCTCGACACACCTACTGCAGGGGGAACCAGCTGGACATCCTGCTGGAGGCCAGGGACCACTTGGGACACAGGAAGCAATATGGTGGGGATTTCCTGAGGGCCAGAATGTCCTCCCCAGCCCTGAAAGCGGGTGCTTCAGGAAAGGTGACCGACTTCAACAATGGCACCTACCTCATCAGCTTCACTTTGTTCTGGGAGGGCCGAGTCTCCCTGTCTCTCCTGCTCATCCACCCCAGTGAAGGGGTGTCGGCTCTCTGGAGGTCAAGGAACCAAGGCTACGATAGGATAATCTTCACGGGCCAGTTTTCCAGTGCCACCTCCCAGATCAACACTGATTGTGCTCTGGTTTTAAACTCAAGTGCTGACCTGTGTCAGTACCTGGATGCTCAAGACCAAGAAGCCTTTTATTGTGTGAAGCCTCAATACATGCCCTGTGCTGCACTCACCCACATGCATTCCAAGAACAAGAATGTTTCTTATCTTAGCAAACAAGAAAAGAGCCTCTTTGAAAGGTAAATCATTATTTCTGGAGACTACCAGGGCAAATATGATCTGGCCTATATGTCAATCGACAGGAAAGTGCTATGAGTATATCAACTCTGGGACTCTTTAATAAGAGCCTTTTGGGAAAGGACCTGTGAATTCATTTGGGGACAGTGCCCACTCTCTTGTAGTTCCCAAACTTTTTGGATATTTAATTCTTATGAATGAAATAAAAATATAGGCAGAAAAAAAACTAAAAGAGAATGAGAAATACCGACCTATGTATGTGTGTGTGCACTATTCTTTCTGCATCTCAATAAATCACCCTCACACCTTCTGGTAACTGTATCCCATGGAGTATTAGACAAAGAAATGGAAATTTACTAAATGGCCTGAAAGTATGGGCACAGTAATTGGCGTATCACTACTGAAGCACTGCATACTCTGGCTTCTTGACTGTTTCCTGATTTGGGGCCACCCGCAGACTAATTTCTGTATTTGTCTCTTTAAGGTCAAATGTGGGTGTAGAGATTATGGAAAACTTCAATGTGATTAGTGTCTCCAAATGTAACGGTAAGTGCTCCTGTGTTTGGTGGGTGGTGGTTAGTTCTAAGCCCATTTAAAGGGTTTCCTCTTTCTGCTGGACTTGTTCACTGTTTCAGTCCTCTCAGCAGTCTGCTCATCTGGTTTGTCTAAGGTGGGCCAAGAGACTGGTTTCTTAAGTGAGGCAATAACTGGAATCACTGGGATATAACAGACCTCTTATAGTAACTGTAACTGTCATCATCAGTTTACTCATCAGGCAATGGATTACCTGCCTATTTAACACAACAACCTTTAAGCATTAAAACCCTCTCCCAATTCTACACCTAGTTCTTACCTCTCCCACCCCAGCCCTCCCCACACCACTGCCACTACCACTTCCCACGTCACTACCAGCCCAAGAATCATCATCTGGAAGTTTCCAACCTGCCATGTAGGAGTCAGTCCACTTACTACAATTCCCCTCTCCTGGTCTTTGCCACCTTTTAAATAATTTTGAGCATACAACATAGAACTTCCACACTTATATTTACTAATTTATCTTCAATTTCTTTGACTCCAAGCAACCTAGGAAATTCATATCTAAAATGATTTAAAGCAAACACTTTTATGTCTCTGTAAGTCAAACATTAAAAGCTTGCTAATCACTAATCCATACTGAAGTGTAAATATGTACCTAGATGTATAAATGTTATTTTTCACCCCACATACAGGGGTATACTCATCCCAATTAAAATATTAAACTACTTCCTTTAGTTGATGAATAATCACTGCCCCAAACCTACCATGGGCGCCTCACCATCCTAGGCACTTAAGCCCCTCAGATTCCCAGGCTCTTCAGAAACCAATGACTAAGGGGTTAATATCTGGTCCATCATGGGCCCCCAGGACTTTCTCTGGCTTATAGCCATATCCATTCAATTGACCAGTTCCCAGGCCAAACTAGTTGTTAATTTCTTTTATATTATCTGTATTTCACTTAAAGGGTTTACAGTTTAATGGTGGCATTTAAGACACTATTACAGAGTGCCAGGGGTAAAGTGGGCTAAAAGGATAATTGAGCTTCCATTACTATGCAAGAATTGATGACTTTACTTTCATAGGAAGGCTCACAAATACTTCAGTTTTACCCAAAAGATCATTTTTTTCTGGAAGGAAGCATGTGCTGTTATAACGAACATTAATGGATATCATTTAGGAAATTCACATCAGAGAAAAATTTTACTAAAAAATAGCTATTCCACTAAGAGGATACACTAATGAGGCTTTTCTACCACTACCACCATCCTCATCCCCTATTAAGAGGATATTTAGAAAAGACAGAAGGCTCTTAATAAATACCGATGGACAATGTGATGTTTTAGAAGATCCTATCTTGCTGATTCTTTGGCAGAAGAAACAGTTCCAGTGAAAGAGAAATGCAAGCCTGGAATGACATCCACAGTCCCCAGTGGGCATGTCTGGAAAAACAAATGGAATCCTGCCTCCTGTAGTTTGGCTACAATAGAAATGAACGAATGCCTAAGAGGAAAATCCGTATATCTACTGGGAGATTCCACAGTCCGCCAGTGGATGGAATACTTCAAAACCAATATCAGGAGTATGCCTCAGTCTAAGCTATTACTCGTATCCCTTTCAGAAAATTCTTTTTCATTTCAAGGGGAGAAAGGAATATGGGAAATCTGTCTTCTTTTTCATATTTCCTAATCACAACACATCAAATTTTTCCATAAGACATTGTTATCTTTCCTTTAAAAGAACACGTTAATTGACTGAAGGGACCCCGTGTAGAAAAAGGTTTATTCCATCCCTACCCCTACAGAATTCACACTTTAGCATGTACCTAGCATGTTCAGAAAATTATTAATGGAGCCAAAGATAACTTAAGATATTTAATTGTCCATCTTCTATAGTTGGCATGATGATTAAGGGTGTGGAGTCTAGATCCAGCTGAGCTGGGTTCAAAACCTGATTCCTCCTATCTGGGTGATCTTGAACAAGAAAATCATTCCATCCCTCAGAATCCCCATCTGTCAATTAGAGATGAAAAGAGTACCCCCCTGGTAATATAGACAAAACATAAAGAATCCTGTTTATTACAAAACAAGTTCTCTTTGGTGTCAAGTAGTATCACTATTATCATTATCTGAGAGGACAGATGCCAGGAGCAAGGTAGTAACTTTGCATCAGGTAGGCACTATAGTTAAAAGGATGGGCTTTGGGGTCTAATAGACCTAGACTGTGCCACTTAGAAACAATGACCTTGGGCATGTTATTTATTTTCCCTGCCTCATTTTCCTCATCAATCAAGTAGGACTAATAATAGTACCTGTTATTTGTTTTGAAGATTAAATGAAGTAATGGATATAAAGTATTTAACACATTGTAAGGCACAGGGGTTCATAGAAAGTGCTCCCAAAATAATAGCCATTGCAATTATTATCATAAATAATTAATACCAGAGTCAGGCTAGAATCCTAGTCCAGTTTTTCTATTTACTAAACCAAGAGAGTACACCAGTAATAACTCAGAAGGCACTAGTAGACCTTAGCAATCTCACCTAGAACCATCACTGCCTGCTCCTCTGCGTCCCTGAGCCCTGGCTCTCATCACTGAGAACAATGCAGAGGCTATGGCTTTGACCTGGCCTTCACGCTATGAGGCCACTCGTGATCTCAAACTTAGAAGGAAAGTTGATCTGATAAAAATGGGGAAATTGGTAGGGCCTTGGTTCTATGTTATAAGGAGAATTTTCAACAGAAAGGAAGGTTTTAAATTGTGACCTCTGGTAACTGACTACACTCCTTGAGACCTCAGTTTCCTCATCTGAAAAATTAAGGGTCTAGTGATAACCTTTAGTATCACATTCTATAATGGTAGGTCTCTTAAGTCATATAAAGTACCGAGTTATTGAGTTACCTGTCTTCTTCAACTCTTCTTTTAAGTTGTGGTAGGAAAACATATGTTGTACATTTTGTTAAAAGTTAAATTCTATGGCCAGCATGTGCTTTGGAAAAGAAAACTGAAATAAGTTGGCGGTGGAATGAAGAAAATAGTTCTACCATTTTCCTCCAGCCAATCTCTGTTTTCCAGCCTCACTGGGTTAAGACTTCAAATGCAGCCCTTTACTACTATAAGATGGTCTATGTTACAAGCTTCAATAATCCTTCTCTACACGTTTCCCTCAGAAGTTCCAGCTACAAAGCAGCTGGCTCTGTCATTCTGATATGGTTCTCACTGGTATGACGAAAAACAGAAAGACTTCATTTTATTCTACTCATACTGTGCTTACTTTCAGAAGTGTCAAGAACAGGTAGACTATTTTCACAAGAATTGGGAGGAACTTCAAGTTTAAATGTTGATTCTGTCACTAACTGTGTAATCTTAGGCAAGTCATTTCCTCTCTCGGTTTTCTTTTCTATAACACGGGAATTAAATATGTATATAAGGATCTTTGAGGTGAAAGGGTATATCAATCTAAATGCTTTGTAAACTGTAAAGGACTTCACAAATGAGCGGTAATGCTATTATTATTATAGATGATGTAATCAATACCATTCCATGCATATGTGAAGGAAACACAAAAGGAAGGAACACAATCTCAGTCTTAAGGGAATTTACAGAGTATTTGGGGAAATAGGTTTACTTGGTTTTTTTTTAATGTAAAAATCATCAATGAGTTCCTTTCTCCATCATCAAATGAGCTTAGTCTACAGTTAACAAAATGTACAAAAATAATACGTATTATTCACCTCCAGTGAAGTTACCGCAATACCTTACATCTCCAGTGCATTTGGTTCCACATGATTCTAAAAGGGGGCATACATAATTTCTTAAATTTGTATAATACTTTTGATTGTTCAAATAATTTTTAAAACCATCCCCTCATGTAAGCCTATAATAAATCAGACATGATTAGTTTAATTATAAAGATCAAATCTTTTCTCCTACTTTATGACTAGTCAATCTTGGTAACTTTATTCTCCTTTCGTTTTGGGATTGCCTGTTCATCATCAGCACTGAAGTCAGTGGATCTGCATGAGTCTGGAAAACTGCAACACCAACTTGCTGTGGACTTGGACAGGAATATCAACATCCAGTGGCAAAAACATGGCTACCCCTTAATTGGATCGCTAACGTATTCAGTCAAAGAGATTGAGTACATCGCCCGGGCCATTGACAGAACTGGTGGAGAAAAAAATACTGTCATAGTTATTTCTCTGGGCCAGCATTTCAGACCCTTCCCCATTGACGTTTTTATCCGAAGGGTCCTCAATGTCCACAAGGCTGTTCAGCATCTTCTTCTGAGAAGCCCAGACACCATGGTTATCATCAAAGCAGAAAACATCAGGGAGATGCACAATGATGTGGAGCGCTTTAGTGACTTTCATGGGTACATTCAATATCTTGCCATAAAGGACATTTTCCAGGATCTCAACGTGGGCCTCATTGATGCCTGGGACATAACAATTGCATATGGCACAAATAATGTACACCCTCCTGAATATGTAGTCAGAAATCAGGTTAATATATTGTTAAACTATATTTGTTAGATAACACATATGTCTGAAATTCATTTACTTAAGTAAAAAAAAAAAATGTATTGTTGAGTGTCTGCTAACAGGCCAGAATGCTGTGTGAACTTCCAAGTAGCAGGAGCAGAGAACCTACACTACTGCTGATTCATAAGCCTCCGGTTAAGCTAAATCAGGTAGTTCCAACCTGGGCTTCCACTTAAAAATGGAACTATAAGAGGTGCTAGTTCACCCTTGATTTTTATGGTTGAGTAGTAGTATTTCATAGTATACATATACCACATTTTATTAATCCACTCACGTATGGATGGGCACTTGGGTTGTTTCCACATCTTTGCCCTGGGTGGAGCTAGAGTCCATTCTACTAAGTGAAGTATCACAAGAATGGAAAAACAAGCACCACATGTACTCACCATCAAACTGGTACTAACTGATCAACACTTAGGTGCTCACATGGAAGTAATATTCATAGGGTGCTGGGCAGGTGGGAGGAGGGAGAAGGGGTGGATAAATTCATAACTAATGGGTGCGGAGCACACTGGGGGATGGGCATGGCTTGGGCAATGCAAAGGCAATATATGGAACCAAGATGTACCCCGACAATATTCTGAAATTTTAAAAAACTAAATAAATAAATAAATAAAATCGCTTTGGATTAAAAAAAAGGTACTAAAAATATTCATGGATCAGAATATTTGATCATGAATATTCTTGATCAGAGCCATGCCACTCTTCACCAATGGGAAGTGAGGACACCTATGGGTAAAAGTTCTTCTCTCTGGTGCATGAAAATCCAGAGCAATAAAGTAATTGTAAAATAAACATTTGGAATAATAAAAGACCCATTTCCTTATTTCTACTACCAAAGACAAGCTTGAGATGATTTCCAAGTGAGAAGAAAAGTCTCATGAGGCAATTCTCCCAGTCATAAAGAAAATTCTAAGCAAGGACCCCTGGATCCTGAAAACCTTTGACTTTTCTCTCTCTATAGGAATTCCCACAGCTCCAAGCTGACTCTGTAGCATTTACAGGATTTATGGCTCTGTGGATAACACAGGTTAAAGCATAGTGCACTAGAATTCAGGGAGCTGGGTGTTAATCCTGTTGCTACGCATCATTTTAAGACTTTGGATAGGTCACCTCAGCTCTCCGGGCCTCACTTTCCCAAATGAATGGGTCAGTCTAAGATTTGTGATCTTCAAACCTTGCTCTGTGCAGCTCTGGGTGCCACAGGTGTTACTCTGGGCACTGCCTTGAGGGACGGGAGTCAGGAGAGGCCTGTGGGACAGAGTCGCAGTCCTACTACCACTCAGTAGTCCTACTACCACTTCAGTCAGAGTATCAGCCACTCTTAACTGTATGTGTATTGGACTTCGTTCCACTGTTTACAACATGCTTGAAAGCCATTAGGTAGATAATCAACAACATTGTTCCTATAATCTACACTGTAGGTTAACATTTTAATCACTCTCATTTGCATTTTAATAGGCCTTCCCAAGACCTGACCAAAAAGGAGTGATGGATATGAGAATTTCAGATGAATAGAGCAATGTAATTATTATAAAGCAATTTGGTACCATATTCTTCCTTAATTTTGTGCTCTTCATCATGCCCCAGATACCACTTGGCCCTGACCTACTCTTGCTGCATCTGGGAAAAAACAATTATAAGAGGATATCTTAAGTCTGTTTATTCAGTTTCCTTTCGGCAGGAGATAATACAGTTTCTATTTATTTGCCAATGAACCACAATTCATAGTTCAATGCCTAGTATACACACAGATGGTCAAAAATATTTATTAAGTCCCTATCGTGTGCCAGGAACTGTTCTAATCTTTTGGGATACAGTGGTCAAAAGACACACGAAATCTCTGCCAGCAACAATTTTACATTCTAACAAAGGAAAAAGATAATAAAAAACAAAGATATAAAATGATTCCATCATCCATAATAAAGTCATATGAACAAAGCATATAACAGACGTGATAGAGTGACAGCGTGGTGGTGATGGTGGTGACTAGTCAGGGCAGTTGGAGAAGCATCTGAGAGGAGAAACACTGCAGGTGGAATCACAGTGAGGGGAAGGGGACAGCCAGGAGACAACAGGGACAAGAGAGAGCCTGGAGAAGTTAGAGAGAAGAGCTGGGGCTAGATCTGGGATGGCTTTGTAAACTGTGGGAAGGAGTTTGAATTTTATTCTGATTACAATGGGTGGGTAGTTGAGGAAGGAAGTGTTACTCAAACACTCATTTTCCTTTGTTTCTGTGACACAACTGTCTTTGTGTTTTCCTCGTGCCTCCCTAGAGACTCTTTGCCTTTCTCCTTTGCCAATCCCCCTCCATTGCTTGGCCTCTAAAGTTGGAGTTCCCTGGGGTTTGTTCCTACACATCTACTTTGTTTGCTCTAGCTCATTTTGGGTGATATCCACTCCCTGGATTAAGTATCACCTACGATTTCAATAACTTCTAGATATTTGTCTCTGGCTCTGATCTCTCTACTGAGCTTAGAACTTGCATATCCAACTGTTTACTTAACTCCCCATTTACCTATCTAGACGGCATCTCAAACTCAACATGATCAGAGTAGAATTCTTGGTTTGTATCCCCAAATATGTTTGTCCCTAGTCTTCTCCAATTCAAAAGATGTTTCCAAGATCCACACAGTCGTCATAAATTATCCTTGATTCATCCATTTGTCTCATTCATTTCAAAGTTCAGCTGCGTTGTCTTACAGTATGTGTAAAGAATCTTTCTCCTCTTCTCTATCTCCATTGCTACCTCTTTCCTGAACTGGACTGCTTATAATCTTGAAACAGAAGTTATTCACATAGTAGCCAGATTCAGTTTTTTAAGATGTGAATGAGATCATTTTACAACCCCAGAGGAAAAAGGAAAAAAAAAAAAAAAAAACCTCTTTAATGGTTTTTAAACTCCTTTCCATGACCCATGGGCTGGATCCTTTTTGTCACTCTAGTCTCAGATAATTTTTCCTGATTGCAAAATCTTAAAGTAGGTCTCTCCATCTCCTCAATATTCATAATTACTTAATTACATCACCATGTTTTATTTTCATAAGTGTATGTATTACCATCCAAGATAATCTCACTAACTTAGTTGTACGTATGATTTTTACCTATTCTACTCACAATAGACTCTAAGTTCCCTAACAATAAGGGCCTTGTGTTTGTTCACTAGGTTCTTTGTGCACGGCATCTGGAACAAAGTCTAGAATATATTAAGGATTCAGTCTGCACGTGTCAAATAAAATACAATGACTCATTTTACATTTATCAGGGAGTAAGTGAAATGCAATAGCTACCTATTTAGCATTAATGAGATGGTTTTGTGTAAAAATGGGACGGCCTACAGGAAAGATATGTTCTCTGTCAAGAGAATATACCCATGATATGTCAGAGTGGCTCCAAGATTCACCAAACCTGCAAAACAGTCCCTGTGAAGTGTATCACAAATATTTGAATATTCTGACTCAGAAATAAAGTATTTAGGGGCAGAAATCAAGTTTTTCATCATTTTCTATTGATGACTGGAGCTTTAAGAGAGAAAGGAGAATATGGACATATGTTATAAGTAGTACTGTTTGTGTTGCCAAAAATATTTGCTCTTCTGGAACATGGACAATGATATTGATACAAGTGGTTCCTGGAAAGGGCCTGGCACACTTGGAAAAATAAGGATGGGTAAGATTTGCTCCCTGCCTGGAAAGTATTCATTATCCAACCAGAGAGGCAATATTTTACAGAAATTATAGAAATAACTTACAAGTAAAACAAGGGGTCTTCCAGCACAGCCTAAACTCCCATATCCCATACTAAATTTGGCCCTAAAAGTGGCCTTTTGATGGGTTTCCCATTTCCAGAAGTAGGTAAAGGTCATATGAACCACATATTCCTGCATTCAATCTATTGTCTAAGCTGTTCCTCTTTCATGGAAAGAATATCCCTCATGGCTCTCTCCAATGAATGAGATCTCAGGCATCTTTCAAGTCCCAGATCTGGGTAGGCACACTCAACCACTCCTCTTTGTAGGCACTCATGCACTATTTTCATACGGCCATTCTACATGTGCTAGAAATAGCTATATATGTGTCTGCATTTATACGCATATAACACTGTGACTAAATCATACATTTCATGGGGGCAGAGACTATATCTATATATCTTATTCACATATAAACAATCCTTGACCTTTAGAGCTAAGAGTCCATGTGTGAAATTCCAGTTAGTTTCAAGTTTGCAACTGTAGGTATATAATAAATGATTGTAACTAAATAAGAAAATGAATGAATGAATAAATATGGGCCCTACATAACTCATATGGAAAGAAAGCAAAATTTCAGAAAAGCTTCCTGAGAAGCTTTACCGAGAGAGATACAGGATTAGTGACAGTAAATATGAACCACCTTCCAATGTGCCCTCATCTTTATTGCCTCTTGTTCTAATTATCTGTTGTTTTATCCTATTACTCCTACTTCTGATAACAGAGCCTCTCTTTTCCTGGAGAACTATCCTGTCTCCACTTTACGTCATACTAATGGAACTGTCGACCAAGTGATTTTGCCTCTTTTGGGCTCCTACTGGTCCATCGAAACACTCTATCCCATGCATAAGTGATTGGTCCTAGCACAGTTGATTAGCGTTGTTGGGGTTTGCTTCTATAACTTAATATAAATTCTAAAAAGAAATGGGTCTCTCTCATTCTGAGATCTTGAGCACTGAAGACCATGTATGATGCTTAAGCGCATTTGGACTGTCTTTGCTGCATTATGAAAAGGGTCATCCTGAGAGTGAATCTAAGAAAAAAGGACAGTAGAGCCTAGAGACTTGGAGAGAAGCTTGATTACATCATTTGAACGCCTAGATTCAGCCTTATCTGAAGCTAGACAACTCCTAAGACTTCCCAGTCATGAATCATTAAGTATCCTTTTTCCTTTAGCTGTTATGATTGGATACAACAACTGGATGAATCCTACATAACAAACTTCTGTAAAGTCAACTTGACTCTGGACAGTAATATTAATAAATAAGAGTGAGAGATCACAGATGCAGTTGTGAAAATCATTACACACACAGAAATTAGCACAACTAAATGGTCCTAGAATATTATGTTTGATATAAAAGAGAACTTTCCCTGATGGAAAATATTTGAAATAATAGTACTTTTATCTTCTGCTATGACTCTTATCATAGAGATCAGTAAAGGTGGACACAGAGTTTGTGTAGAGACTGAGTAACTTTATGTCACAGATTGCTCCTGAGAAAAGTATGAAAGAAATCAATCAATAGAACTATTAAATTGCCACATAGATAGGTAGATAGATAGATTATACTTAATCCTCACAAAACCCTAAGAAGTTTATACTGTTAAATTCCTATTTTATAGATGAATTAGTTCTGATTTAGAAAGCTAAGAACTTGTCTAAAATTCTAAAGCTAATTCATTGCAAACCTTTTGTTTATCAGGTATTATGCACCAGGCAGGCTCTGATGATAAAAGATGAACAACAGATTCACAATAGAAAGTAGAAAGATGACAGTAAATAGGAAAAACTATGGAATTTTTCAAAATGGTAGACTTGGCATAGGCTATAGTCTTCTCTCCCATGTAAGTCCCAAAGCAGTCTGCAAAGATTTCTAAAAATTCATTACCATGCTAGAGGAGAAGAGATTCCTTCAACAGAACAGAGAATATCAAAAAACTTTTAAGGACTGAAATCAGAAGGGACTGGACAAAAGTATGAAATTACAGTCCAAAATTAATTCAAGACTAGACTTGTATAAAACAAAACTTTTATGTATCAGGAGCAGGAGGAATCTCTGGGATGACTGAAAGAGAAATTCAGGAGGTATGATCCCTCCACACATCCTAGGAAAGCATTGAGGATGCGTGGTTGGAAAGACAGAGCAGTGCCAGGCATAGCCCCTAAGATGAAAAGGGAAAGCATGGACTCTTGGAAGACTAGCTGTTGGCACACAGCACCAGGAAATGTTTCTAACAACTCTCCTAGAAGAAAATCACAGTAAATAAACCCAACATTTACAGGGAGGCTAGCAGGGAATCTCAGATGCAAAGATGAGCACATAACCAAAAATTACCAACCATTTAAAAAAGACTAATACTTGAGGGGCCTCAAGCACAATAATCAGAAAAAATTTACATGCCAAAGAAATAAAGTTAAAATAGCACTGATACAGAATTTGGCATAAGTATGATTAATTACCAGAGTGACATGAGAGGATATTGTAGCCATACTTAGAGTTAACTAGATCTCTATTAAATTTAAAATGTGATAGATGAAATAAAGGCAAATTTGAGGGACACGCAAAAAATCAAAATGAAAACAATAAACTGGAGAGATGAAATATTAGCTCAAAAATTTCCCCAGAGGTTGGGCACGGTGGCTCACGCCTATAATCCTAGCACTCTGGGAGGCCAAAGCAGGAGGACTGCTTGAGCTCAGGAGTTCAAGACCACCCTGACCAAGAACGAGACCCTATCTCTACTAAAAACTGAAAAAATTAGCTGGGCAACTAAAAATAGAAACAAAAAAAAAAACTAGCCGAGAATGATGGCGTGTGCCTATAATCCCAGGTACTTGGAAGGCTGAGGCAGGAGGATCGCTTGAGCTCAAGAGTCTGAGGTTGCCATGAGCTAGGCTGATGCCACGGTACTCAACTCTAGCCCGGGCAACAGAGTGAGACTCTGTCTCAAAAAAAAAAAAAAAATCCCCCAGAATATAGAATAAAAGGAAAATGGGATCAAAATTATGAAAGAACAGTTAACAGATATTAGATCTCAGAATTAAAGGGTCATGGCCCCAAAAACCTATTCCTCCATAAAAATAACCAGAATGCTAGCAACAAAGTATCAAAACATACTTTTTCAGGACTCTGAAAATTATTCAATGTCTTGCAACAATCTGAAGAACATTTATACCAAAAAAAAAAAAAAAAGCTCAATCTCATTAAGAACAGTGAGCTCTGTGGTGTTTTAACATCTCCCTCTCCCAACTTTGCTGTAACTGAAAACCAACAGCCTTGCAACCATGGTAGCTGTGAAACAAGAAGCCTTGCAGACCCTGGAGGGGACAGACAGGTTTGGAGTTCCCCAAAACGTTAGCCCCACTATTTAACTTGTCTGGCAGTTCCCTGGGGAAGCTCCATTCCCAGGGCTTTTCTTTGTTTAACTGGAATCAGAACCTACTCTGTGAACAGCCCTGTTCCCAATGCATTTGCCGAAAACAATAGGCAGTAATAGCTTAACACTGCGGCCTCCTGAGCCAGTAAGGGGCTAACAAGAAGTTCACCAGAAAATGTAAAGAGAAAAACTAGAAATGAGATGCTCACGTGCTTTTAAAAGCTCTGAACCATTCCTGGGAATATAGAGTAACTATAATTTAGAATAACTATTTCAGTGCATGTGCAAGACTATATGTATGCCTAGGAAAGCTGAAGAGTGATTAATCTCTCACTTTCACTGATGTTGAAGTGCTGTGCAAGCAGGAAGTGAAGGCTAAGTCAGAGTTGGACAGTGCTGACCAGAAAGATGAAGGCACGCCCCAATACACACACAGAGCCTCTCAGCAAAGCCTGGGAGACTTACTGGATCAAGGCATTTAAGAATTCTCTGTCTAACTATTAGATGACCACTAAACTAATGGCCAGAGAATTCAGTGGTCAAACATGACAAAGACTTTACATAGTTAGTCCAGGAAGCTACTAAGCAAAAAATAGCAGCAGCAACAACAAAAACAGCAACAGTGAAAAACTCTGGGGAAGGGGGAATTCGATTTCTGGAATTATCACATTATATTATTAAAAATACCCAGTTTTCAACAAAAATATTATGAGGCATGCAAAGAAAAGGAATGTATGGCCCACACAAAGTCAGTAGAAACTGTCCCTGAAGAACCTAGGCATCGGTCTTAGTAGACTAAAAATTTAAATTAGTTACTATAACTATGTTCAAAGAATTAAGGAAACCGTGTCTAAAGAATTAAAGGAAAGTATGAAAATGATGTCCCACTAAATAGAGACTATCCATAAAGAGACAGAAATATCCATAAAGAAAGAGAAAAAAAGAACCAATTGGGAATTCTGGAGTTGAAAAAAGTACAATAGCTGAAATGAAACATCTCCTAGATGGGCTCAACCAGAATATCTGAAATGTCAGAGACAAGGGTCTGCAAACTTGAAGATATGTCAATTGAGATTATTAAATCTTGGGAACAGAAAAAAATAGAATGAAGATTAATAAAAAGAGGTTCAGAGACCTGTGGGACACCACCAAGCACACCAACGTGTATACAAAGAAAGTCCCAGAAGAAGAGAAGGAGAGAGATAAGGACAGAAAAAAACATTTGATAAAATAATGGGCAAAAATATCCCAAATTTGATGGAAAAGATTAATTTACACAACCAAGAAGGTTAATAAACTCCAAGTAGGATAAACACAAAGAAATCTGCATCTAGACACGGTGAAACTGTCGAAAGCCAAAGAGAAAGAGAAAATCTAGAAAGCAGCGACAAGAGAGCAACTCATCAACAAGGGATCCTTAATAAGACCAAGAGCTGACTACTCATTAGAAATCACGGAGGCCAAAATGCAGTGGGATGGCATACTCAGTCAAGAATCCTATATTCTGCAAAATTGTCATTTAAAAATGAAGGAGAATTTAAGACATCTCCAGATTTAAAACAAAAAAAAAAGATGAAGAAATGAGATTGGTCTCTTACAGAACTGCCCTACAAGAAATAGTCAAGGAAGCCAGCAGGCTGAAATAAAAGGACTTGAGACAATAACCCCAATACACATGAAGAAATAAAGAGTACTGGTAAAAATAACTAAATAGTAGCTATAAATGTATTTTTGTACATAACTCTTTTCTTATCCTATTTGATTTAAAAGACAACTACATGAAGCAGCAATATTAAAACACTGTTGATGGGCTTAAAAAAAAGAATTAAAGGGTCATGGGCCATTAAAAGCACCAAGCAAGGCCGGGCGCGGTGGCTCACGCCTGTAATCCTAGCACTCTGGGAGGCCGAGGTGGGTGGATCGTTCTGAGCTCAGGAGTTCGAGACCAGCCTGAGCAAGAGCGAGACCCCGTCTCTACCAAAAAGTAGAAAGAAATTAATTGGACAGCTAAAAATATATATAGAAAAAATTAGCCGGGCATGGTGGCGCATGCCTGTAGTCCCAGCTACTCGGGAGGCTGAGACAGTAGGATTGCTTGAGCCCAGGAGTTTGAGGTTGCTGTGAGCTAGGCTGACGCCACAGCACTTGCCCCGGGCAAGAGAGTGAGACTCTGTCTCAAAAAAAAAAAAAAAAAAAAAAAAAAAAGCACCAAGCAAGATGAACATAAAAAGATCTGCAAAACATTTCATAGTAACAAGGATGTAGAGAAAATGCTAAAAAGATCCAGAATTATACCAGCTTTGACTTTTGATAATTCATCAATGACATTGGATGTGTGAAGACAATGGAACGGTATCACCAAAGCTAAGAGGAAAAATATTTTTCAACTAATTCTACAACAAATAAACTTATCAACTATTTAGGAAGTAAAAAAAAAATTCAGTCTTGTATTGGCCCTTTCTGAGACAAGTGCCAAAGAATTTACACCAACAAGATAAGACATAAATCCAGTAGATAGGAGTAGGTTTTAGAAGCGACATTGGTGAAAGAAATCAGGAAAACAATATTGTACAATTGTGAGTGAAGCTGTATGTAAAACTTACTCTTAAGCATAAATAGTGGTAGTAAGGGTGGTGATGGTAGTATCTGATGATAATTATTTAGTGCTTAAACCAAGTGCCAGACATTGTTTTTATTTATTTATTTATTTTTTGAGACAGAGTCTCACTCTGTTGCCCTGGCTAAAGTGAGTGCTGTGGCGTTAGCCTAGCTCACAGCAACCTCAAACTTCTGGGCTCAAGCGATCCTACTGCCTCAGCCTCCCGAGTAGCTGGGACTATAGGCATGTGCCGCCATACCTGGCTAATTTTTTCTATATAGTTTTAGTTGTCTGATTAATTTCTTTCTATTTTTAGTAGAGACGGGGTCTTGTTCTTGCTCAGGCTGGTCTCGAACTCCTGAGCTCAAACGATCCGCCCGCCTTGGCCTCCCAGAGTGCTAGGATTACAGGCGTGAGCCACCGCGCCCAGGCCAGACATTGTTTTTAAATGTTGTACATGTATTAATTCATTTAGTCCTCATAACAACCCTATAAGCTATACCTCTAAAAACTGATGATACAGAGGCACAGAGAAGTTGAATAATTTGCCATTTGTAAAAGAGTTAGTAGGTGAGTGAGCCAGAATGCAAACCTATAAATAGCACTGATTGTAAAAAGTGCATGTATCTAAAGGATGAAATAATATTTTAGATGATATTAACATCAGAAGTGATAAGTTAGCATGAAGAGTGATAACAGTGTAGTAATAGTATTTATCTGTTCAAAGGAAAATTTTAGATGTCAGCGAGTTCTATATACATTTTAAAAAATACAAGCTTAAGCTCACTGTGTTTTAAAAAATTAAGACTAGCCCATAAAAACATTTAATTTTAAAACAGAAGAGAGAAAAATGTAACAAAGAAAACATAATTGAGGGGGAATAAAAGGGAAGAATAGGAAGAAAAGAAAACAAGTCATTGTATTGGATTTACAAAATGTGATTGTAGAAATAAGTCTGTACGTATCAGTGATTATATTACATACAAAGGAGTTAAATTTCCTAATTAAAGGAGAGACTAGGTTAAAATTAAAATCTAAATATGCACTTATGACATAACCCAGCAATTGCACGCCTGGGCATTTATCCCAGAGAAAGAAAAAGATATATTTATACCAGATCTTTACACAATTGTTCATAGCAGCTTTCTTTACAATACCTAAAACCCAGAAACAACCAAAATGCCCCTTATAGGTGAATGGTTATACAAACTATCGTATACACATACAATGGAATACTATTCAACAGTAAAGGGGAATGAACTATTGACACATGCAACAACAACTTGGATAGATGTAAAGACGTTATGCAAGGTTAAAAAAGCCAATCTCGAAACAAACAATACTGTATGATTTCACTTATATGACATTCTCGAAAAGACAAAATTATAGTGACTGAAAACAGATTAATGACTGCTGGGGATCTGGATTAGTGGGAGGGGCGGGGGAGGGTGACCATAAAGGAGTAGCATCAGGTGATTTTTGCAGCAATGAAACAATCCTGTATCTTGATTGTGGTGGTAGCTACATAAATCTACACATGTAATAAAATGACACAGAACTAGACACACACATCGTACCAATGACAAATTCCTGGTTTTGATATTATACTGTAATTTTCTAAGTCATAACCATTGGGGAAAACTGGATGAAGAGTGCATGGGACCTCTCTGTACTATCTTCGCTACTCACCATGAATCTATAATTATTTCAAAATAAGTAGAAAAGCTATTTTATGCTCTTTTAAAGAGGCAAACAGAAAACAAAGTGATATAATCAAGTTGACATAAAGAGGTAAAAGAAAATATCAAGCAAATTCTAACAAAGCAGACAAAAAAAGAATTCAAGGCAAAAAGCATTCAAATGACAAAAAATGATATTTCTTATTGGTATTTGAAGAAATAATGACCAAAAACTTTTCAAATTTTGTGAAACTTCAAGCCAACTGATTCAAAAAGCTCAATGACTCCAAGCGTATGAAACAAGAAGAAAATTACACAAGGAAAATTACACAAAGGAAATCATTTGCTTAAAACTACTGTTTGAGTTGTAAGAACTCAAACATATTCTGGATCCTGAATCCTTATCAGATACATGATTTGCAAATATTTCATCCCATTTTATGGATTGCCTTTTCACTTTATTAATGTCCTTTGAAGTACAAATTTTAAATTTTGATGGAGTTCCTTCGTATTTTCTATAAACAAAATTATGTCATCTGCAAATAGGGACAGTTTTACTTCTTTCCTTTCTAATTTAAACGACTTTATTATTTTTTTCTTGCCTAATTACCCTGGCTAGAACTTTCAGCACAATGTTGAATAAAAGTTGCAAGAGTAGACAATTTTATTCCTGATCTTAGGGGGAAAGCATTCGGTTCTTTATCATTAAGTATGATGTTAGCTGTGGTTTTCTTATAAACACTCTTTATAAGGTTGTGGAAGCTCCTAATTTGTTGAGTTGTTATCATGAAATGGTGTTAGGGTTTGTGAAATGATGTTCTGTGACTATTAAGGTAGCCATGTTGTTCTTGTCCCTTATCCTATGTAATATGCTATATTACATTTATTTTTTTGTGTTGAACCCCACTTTGCATTCCTTGACCAATTCACAAATGATGATGGCATACAGTCCTTTTTACATGTTGCTAGTATTATTTTCAGGATTTTTCCCTTTATAGTCCTAAGATATATTAGTTTGTAGTTTTCTTGTGGTATTTTTATCTGATTTTGGTATCAGAGTAATAATTGGCCTCATAGAATGAGTTGGGAAGTATTCCTTCTTCTTGTATTTTTTTTTGTTTTAAGAGAGACAGGGTCTTGGTCACCCAGACTAAAGTGTAGTGTTGCAATCATAGATCACTGCTGCAACCTTGAACTCCTAGGCTCAAGTGATCCTCCCAGCCTCCTGAGTAGCTGGGACTGCAGGTGTACACAACCATGCCTGGCTAATTTTTAAAAAATATTTTGTAGAGATGAGATCTCACTATGTTACCCAGGCTGGTCTCAAACTCCTGGCCCCAACCAATCCTCCAGCCTCAGCCTCTGCCTTCCAATGTGCTGGGATTACAGGCATGAGCCACTGCTCCTGGCTCCTCTTCTTGTATTTTTTCTTTTCTTTCTTTCTTTCTTTTTTTTTTTTAGGGTATTATGAGGGTACAAACATTATGGTTACACTTCATGCCTTTGCCTCACCCAAGCGAGGGTTAAACGCATGCCCTTCCCCCTACAATGCTCCCCGTGTCCTTCAGTTGCGGGTTTATCACCCATCCCCCTAATCCCTGGAGAGTATTACTGCTACAAGTAGCCCAATTCAAAAATGTGCAGAGTTTTAATAGACATTTCTCCAAAGATCATACACAAATGCCCAATAAACCCGTGAAAAGATGCTCAACATCATTAGTCATTAAAGAAATGTAAATCAAAACCGCAATGAGATATCACTTCACACCACTAGGATGGCTATAATCAAAAAGATAGACAATAATAAGTGTTGGTGAGGATGTGGAGAATTTGAAAAATTTACACGGGTCAGCCACTTTAGAAAAGTTTTGGCATTCATCAAAATGTTAAACAAAGAGTTACCATATGACCCAGGAAGGATATATCTAGCGTATATACCCATGAGAAACAAAAACACATGTCTGCAATAAAACTTGTACACTAATGCTCACAACACCATTATTTATAATGTGCAAACAGTACAAACAAAATGTGGTATTATCCACTCAATAGATATTATCCACACGTAAAAAAGAATGAAGTACTGATACATGTTACAAAATGGATGAACCCTGAAAACATTATGTTAAGCGAAAGCCACTTGCAGAAGACTACATATCGTATGACTGCCTTAATGTCACACATCCACAGTAGGCAAATCTATAGAAACAGAATGTAGGTAGGTTGTTGCCCAAAACTGAGACGTGGGAGGTGGGATGGAGACTGACTGCTAATGGATGTGGGTTTCTTTTGGGGATAATAAAAACACCTAAAAGTAGATCGTGGTGATGCCTGCACAACTCCATGAATATTCTAAATACCACCACACTGTATACTTCGTATGGGTAAGTTGTATGGTCTATGAATTGTATCTCCATAAAGCTGTTTAAAAAAGAGAAAAAAAACAAAACACTAGTGTTTCAGAAAAAAAAATCTTAAAAGCAGCCAGAAAAAAAAATACACATCACATGCAGAGCAGTGTTTCTCAACCTATGTTTTCGTTATCACTCTACTAAGGAGCTTCTTTTGACATATTTTCCTAACCAACTCCCCATTATGAAATTTTAATACCAGACATATACTACATAACTATTCAGGGACTATAAGTGTATTTGTGCTTCAGATAGAAAAAAAAAATGTAAGATGCTTTCACCTCTAGAGGGCAAATTTCTAGCAAGTTCCAGAAGGCAGATTTTCAGCAAGTTTTTCGGTGGGACACAATAGGGCTTTCTCTGACAATCAATGAGTCCTATGCACTGTCTCTCCAACAAGGTCTAGATCTCAGTCCTGGTATAGGGGGATGGAGGATCTTCCTTGGGTGCCCTATTTCAGCTCTAGAGTTAGCGACTGCTTCTTATATCTGTTAGTTCTATATTCTATACTTCTTACTGTCCAATCCCTCATTACTCTAATTCCCTGTTATAGTTTATAATTCCTCGTATTAAACTTTCCTTGTTCAAATTACTATGTGGTTTCTCTCTCCTAATTGGACCCAGACTAATACAACCTGATATCAAAACCAGACATAGACATTTCAAGAAAGAAAGAAAAGAAAAAACTATAGACCAATATCCATCATGAACGTAGATGCAAAAATTCTAAACGAAACTGAATTCAAAAATATATTAAAGGAATAATACATCATGGCCAAGGGGATTTTAATCCAGGAATTCAGGGTTGATTTAACATTCAAAACAATATAATTCATCATATCCACACACTAAAAAAGAAAAATCATATGATCATCTCAATAAATGCAGAAAAAGCATTTGACAAAATTCAATATATACTCCTGATAAAACCTCTCTCAGCAAAGTAGGAATGTGAGGGAACTTCCTCAACCTAAGAAAGAGCATCTAAGGAAAACCTACAGCTAACATCATAATTAATGATGAAGACAAACATTAACTCAAAAGTAATCATAAGCCTAAATATAAAATCTAAACCCATAACTTCTAAAAGAGACCATAAGAGAAAATCTCTCTGACCTTGAGTTGGTCAAAGATTTCTTAAATATGATACCAAAGCATATTCCACAAAGAACAAATTAACAAACTGGATTTCATCAAAATTAAAAACATCTGCCCTTCAAAAGACATTGTTAAAAGAATGAAAAGGTAAGCAAGCCATAAATTGAGAGAAAATCTTTGCAAAGACAAAGGACTTTTATCCAGAATACATAAAGAACTCTCAAAACTCAACAAGAAAACGAGCAACCCAATTTAAAAATGAGTAAAAGATTTAAACAAACACTTCACCAAGGAAGATATATGGCAAATAAGCACCTGAAATAACACTAAACTTTTTTTTTTGTCATTAGGGAAATGTTAAATTAAAATCACACTGGGATGCCACTACACATCTATTAGAATATCTAAAAGTGGAAAGACTGACCATAGCAAATGTTGGTGAGGATATGGAGGAACTGGAATTCTCATAAAATGCTGGTGGAAATACAAAATCTACAACTATTATGGAAAATGGTTTGGCAGTTTCCTAAAAAGTTAAACATGTATCTACCGTATGACCCTATCCTGCATGATCTGTATGCCCATACAAAGTCTTGTACATGATAATTCATAGGCAGCCTTTTCATAATAGCCCAAAACAGAAAGTAACCCCCAAATTTCTATCACAGATGAATGGATAAAAAATTATGGTATATCCACCCATGAAGGAATACTAATTCAGCTCAGCAGTAAAAAAAGGAATGAACTATTTAATATTTATATTAATATTGATACATGCAACAACATAGGTGAATCTCAATTATGCTGACAAAAGCCAGACCCTCTTCAGCACCCCCAAAATATATATATATATATATATTTCTATTTATCGTGACACTTTATGATTCCATTTAAATAAAATTCTAGAAAATACCAACTGATCTCTAGTGACAGAAAGTCTATCAGTGATTGCTTTGGGATGGAGCAGCAGGGAAAGTTGAGAGGGAGGAATTACAAAGGGGCACAAAGCAGTATTTAGGGGTGATGAATATATTCACTATCCTGATCATGGTGATGATTCCATGGGTGTATGTATATACATGTCAGATTTATAAAATTATAAACTTTAAATATATGTAGTTAACGATATATCTCAATAGATCTTTGTCTAAGAATAACTACTAAAGGATGTATTTCAGGAGGAAGAAAATTGAAATGAGAAGGAAGTATCATAAAAAAAGCAAAGTTGAAAAAAGAAACTGGTATCCACTGACGATACGTTTGTTCTCTTACGTGTAGTTGTCTCAAGACTCTAGGTTTCCAGAGGAAAGTCTATCCATAGAGTCACCAGGGGTAGTTTTATACCATGACTTCAAGCACCTTTGCTGTCTCAGAACTAAGATATTTCCATTCCCAGAGGTCTCTGGTAAAGATGAGGATAGAAACAGGAATCTCAAAGAATTCTTGAGGAACACTCAGTTAAAAGAGGCTGTGGAATTTTATCACCATCTAATTGCACTATTCTTTATTGCCCCTTCAAATCTACGCCCCAAGATAATAATAACCCAAGTGATAGTGAATACAGACTGATAAAAATAAATTCATCCACAGACAAGAGAAAAGCAAGTTTTACACAGCCACAAGAGCCAGTTAAGAACTCACAAGTACTTTTCCAACTACCCAGGTGGAAGAGATCATTAAAACAGGTGAGTAAGCAAAACTATGGAGACTGCCTTTCTCTACCGCTAATCTTGGCTGTGGTCAGTGAAGGAGGGGAAGCAAAGCAAAAGAAATTCTATGTCTCTGCCAAGGTCTTCTCTCAAGGAGAAGAAAGAGAAGAAAACGGAGAGAGTTCAAATGAAAGTGTGGGAAACAAAAAATGACAGTGAAAGCCTTTCTTCCTAACAAGGAAAGGCTGGTTTTGACTGTGACATGGCATGAAGACGAAATATTCTCCTGGTAACCAACCAGCAAAGTACCTGGTGCTCCATGGGGAGCAGACACAGACACAGTCACTCAACCTAACGTCTAGTTGGAGAGAGGGAGAAGGATGTCAAAAATACCTGCTTGCAGCTCATAATATTTCTTTGCCTTATTTCATGTATGACATTGACTGGGTGGGAAATGTATAAATACGCCACAGGAATTCAGAATGTGGCAGAGATCAGTGTGGTCTAGATTATTCTAGAAAGTTTTCCGAAGAGGTGGGCCCTGAGATGGATGAGTTTGGACTGGTGCAGGGGCAAGCCATCCCAGGTGGGCAGCAGGATGTGTCATACGCAAAGCCAGAAAAACCCAAAGATTTTTTTAATCTGTGTCTTCGAAAGTATGTGTACATAGAACTGTGTATATGTGTATATTCTTGTATCGTGCCTTGTGTGTTTATTTTAAATTTACATAAAGAATATTGTGATAAAGATTTATAACGCTTATTACTTTCTTCACTTTGTACTGTTTTTAAGAGCCCTCTGCATTGTGAATAAATCTAATAAGTTGTTTCTAACTGCTGGATGGTGTCCCACAGTACACCTCCACTACATTTTTCTTAACCTTTTCACAGAAATACACAGCAAAGTCTATTTAATTCTGTACAACTACACACACAGGTATACAATCAACTGCAATAAAATTTTGTATGTGATTCTTTAAGGACCTGACTGAAAAGTCCCTGGTGATGTATCCAGATTGGATTGCTTGGACTTAGGACATAATTAGACACAATTTAAAACAAAACACAACAAACAAAAACATTGTCATACTGCTTTCAAAAATGAGTATATTAATTTGTACTCTTACCAACAGTGCCACAGAGTTATGTATAAAAGTGTGATTTATATGACCCAGTTGGATTTATCACCCAGTAATGGTAGGATGGTTTAGCTTTAGAAAATATATTAATTGAATTTATCATATTTAAAGACAAAAGTTTAAAAACTCATATAACTGCTTCAATAAATCTGAAAAAGCCTTTGACAATAATTCAACTTCCATTAATGATAAAACACTTAGCACACTGTGTTTTAGAAGAGAACTTCCTCAACCTAGTATTAAGAGAAGGCGCTAAAAAAAACAAATATCATCCACCAAACGTCATATATTTAATCAACATGGTGAAATGTTGACACCAGCAATGCAAACAAGACAAAGGTGCCTAATATGGTCACTTCTAACCATCTTTGTTCTGAATGTGTGCTGATACAAAAGCACTCTAAAAATAAAGCACTTGCATATCTGTGTATCACCCACAAACATTTATTTGGAAAATGAAATTAAAATACTAAATATAGAATTAATGTACATTTACATGTGTGCATAGTATATATTATAGTATATAATTTATGTTTCCAAATTTATATATATATATGTGTGTATGTATATATGTGTTTCAAAAAATAATAGACTAGCTTGTAATCTACTTTTGAGAACAACTAGAAAAACTGGATCATTTTATTTTTAATCTTTTGGAAACAGCACAGAGTAACCAAGGTGGTGAGAGCTTGAGAGACCTAGAGCCCAGAGAGAAAGTACGAGAGGAGCCAAGAGTAATCAGGGAAATAAAAGGAAAACGAAGTAGCGTATTCAAAGTGCTGATACCCTCCCCACCAAAACAAACAAACAAAAACACTTGTCACTCTGCAAAATAACCCTCGAAATGAAAGCAAAATAAGATTTAAAAATTGTAACTTTGAGAATTTGTCACTAGCAGATTTAGACTTATAGAACATTAAAGACAGTTCTTCAAGCAGAAGAAAAATTCTCCCAAATGACAGTACAGAAATGTAAGAAAGAATGAAAAAGAAGGAAACTAAGTGCACAACTCTAAATGGATAAGGCGTATACAAAATAACAGTAATAATATATCGTGGTGTTTTAAATATTTCTAGAATTAAGTGGGGCACTGTGGTACACACCTATAGTTCCAGCTACTCAAGAGGCTGAAGTGGGAGTATCACTTGAGCCAGGAGTTCAAGCCCAACCTGGGAAACACAGTGAGACTCCATCTCTAAAAACATAAATAAAATAAATTAATATTTCTAAAATTAAAATACCTGATAATAATAGCAAGAAAATATGAAGGAGTTAAATATAAACAGAGTATAGTTTTCTAAGGTCCCTCATTTCCTAGAAATTAGTAAAAGTGCCAATTTATATTATATTAGACTTCATTAAGTTAAAGATGCACATTAGAATTTCTAAAATACAGTAGAAATTACTAAAGTATTTTGCATAACTGACAAGATAACTGAGAAGCAAAATAGAATAATAAAAAAATTTTGATTAAAACAAAAGGAGGGGCTGGACGGGATGGCTCACGCCTGTAATCCTAGCACTCTGGGAGGCTGAGGCGGGAGGATCGCTTGAGCTCAGGAGTTCAAGACCAGCCTGAGCAAGAGCAAGACCCTACCTCTACTGAAAATAGGAAAATTAGCCAGGCGTGGTGGTGCCCACCTGTAGCCCCAGGTACTTGGGAGGCTGAGGCAGGAGGATCACTGAAGCCC